>PVJS01006477.1:0-59675 GCA_004027185.1 Glis glis | reverse complement strand
AGATGCGTTTTTCCTCGGAAAGAGTCGCACACACTCTACGCGGCTTCTACCTCTTTTATCTAAGTCCCCACCTATCAGAATCCTGCTGCCTACATTCAGGGCAGGGCTTTCTGTTTAATCTGCTGTTATACACCCAAAATCACATAATCTTGGGTGTGTCATGATCAGGTCAAGTTGACAACCTAGATTAACTATCACAGTTATCATGAGTGGAAAAACTTGAGAAGTAAGCAAATTAGAGAGGTTTTTGTATCTGGCCAAGAATTTGACTGCTTCTTGAAGGCAAAGGGGGAATCTCTGATAGATGTGTATACGTGCTTGTGCATGTGTGTGTACTCATTGCCCAATTCTTTTCCTCCTTAAAGAAAGAAGTGATGTGATTAGATGTGGATTTTTTGAGACCTTACCTTGGCAGTATACATCAGTACTAGGCTCAGGCAAGTTGTAATGTCTTGAAGGGACAGGCCCTTTTTGTCTTCATTTTATATAAATGCCATGTGTGCATAGGAAGTAAAAGTTGAAAATGATGGCTCTTAAAAATATGCTGACTTTGCTTCATATTGGCTTTTTTATTAAATAAGAGTAAATGCAGAGACTCATATTTATTATCCCTATCCAACATTGTAGCCTTCATTAACCTTAAACAAGTCAATTCTCCTTTGCCAGGCCACTTTAGAAACTCATGCTGCTGCTTTCTATTTACCCAGAAGCAATCTAATGAAATTTGTACATTCACAGAATTTTCTTGGGACATGTTTGGTAAAAAAAAAGAAGTATTCTTAGATATACTGAAAAGATAGAAAATGCATTCCTATGTCCATTTAGTACTCGTCCATCCATCCACCTATCCATCCTCCCTCTCTCCATATATCCATATCCATCGTGGCCTCCCCCAGGCACTTTTAGAGACTCCAGGTACCAAGATGGTAAGCTCAGTCTCTGTTCAAAGAGCCTACAGTCTGAGTTCAGAGACAGATGGAGCAATGGAAATATAAACAGATGATGGCAATAGCGTATGGTGATGTAAATGCTATTATAAAAATATATTTTCTAATACAGTAGACATACGATTTATATGGGTGAGCATGGTGAAAGAGAAAAGATAAAGCAATTGAACTTAGAATACCAGGTTTAGGTTTCAGTTCTAGATTTTACTATCTAGGTAACCTTGATTATGTTATTTGAACACACTGACTGACAAGTTCCCAAAAATATGGATTTTTGGAAACAATGATTGGGTCTTATCCAAAATAGTGGTTTCAATAAGTTTGCTGCATACAAGTACACAAGATTCAACAGTATGCATACATACCTTTTGTGAAAGGCAATCACCATCAGCCCTAAGGAGTCTTGCATATTCTTGCTGGATATGCCAAGAGTGCAGGGACCCAACAAGCTTCAAAGAAGCAGCAAGCTTCTTTGAGGAATGAGGTGATGTTTCCATCCAGGCAAAGGGCAGGCTTGCTTTTGTTCCCTATGCAGATGGAGAATGCCCCAAGCTCAGTGTTCTTCTCCCATAAATTGGCCTATTACACCCATCAACATCCATAATGAGCCTGTGGCTTTATCCCCATAGGAAGACGGGGAACTCAAGTGCATATCATGCTGACACTCTGTTTACTGCTTTTGCTATGAATAATGAAGTTCTTTCTTTGACCTAAGAGCCTTATGTCTTCTTCCAGAATTCATGAAATAGTTACAGACTGGCTTATTAGCTTGTAATGAGTGTAAAAATCTCAGAATCATGTGATTCTTTACAATAGTGACAAAATAGACAGTTAATAGTCATCTTAGTTGTTTTTCTGGTTGCTATAACTGAGTACCACAGACTGGGTAATTTATAAAGCATACAGATTTATTTAGCTCACAGTTCTGGGGGCTGGGAAGTACCAAAAGCATGACACGGGCCTCTGGATGGCATCTTGTGAGGGTATTCTTGCTAAATATATAATGGGATGGAGGGCAACGCTTGGTGAGACAGAGCAAGCAAGCCAGAGAGAGTTGGCTTTCAGAAGGAAGGCACTCCTGGGATGGCCCATTAATCCACTAATCCACTAATCTATTCATCCATTAATCCCACAAGACCTCCCAAAGTTCCCTCCAAATACCATTAACATATGACTCTGAGATTAAGTTTCTAACACATGAATTCTGGAAGACACACTTCAACCAGAGCAATACCATGACAAAGGAGATCTTTCTATCAGCAGCAATAAAGGTATAGATTATATAAGGGTGATTTATGGAAAAAGCACTTTGGACCTATATGAGGAAAAGTGCAATGTTTTATTGTGATTTTAAAAAGGAGATGAACAAATAGCAAACAATGCCATATCCTCACATGGGAAGATTAAATATTTATGAAAAAAACCCAATTCTTCCCAAATATTTGTATAGGTTAAATGCCAGTCCAATCAAAATTCGGATAGGGTGCTTAGAAACATTACTCCTTAATTTGAAAGTTACTAGGAAAGAACATTTCAAGGAGTTTGTCAATGAAATTCTAAAAAACAAAAGATAGGTAAGTAACGAAGAGGTCATTAACCACATGAAGGTGACCGTAGAGCAGAGGGGACAATTATGTGGCTTTGCCATTAGGATGGTCTGAGTTTGAGCCTCAGCTCAGTCATTTATAACCTGTGGGACCTGGCCATGGCACTTAACTTTCCTAAGCCTCAGCTTTCTCATGCAAGCAATGGGGCTTATAATAGCAACCACTTTGTAAGGCTTTTGTACAGATTGAAGCACTTAGCAACATGCTTGGCACTTAACACTCAATAAATGTTGACTATTATTAGTTTTAACTGATGTTAAAATGAATCACAAAGCTATTTGGAAAAGGCATAAGAATTCAGATAATTGAGTCGAAATCTATCATTTTTGACCGATGCATCTACATCTGCCCATACAGAGGATATGATTTAGAACCAAAGAAAATATCACAGAGAACTAGAGGGGGGATGTACATATACAAATGTTTATAAATGTGTGTATGTGTATTTAGATGTATACATATTTGCACATCTGATATACATTTTTATAGAGGACACAACCATTTATGATAAAGAAAATATCCCAGGTGAATGAGAAGGGAAACGTATATGTATATGTATATATGGTTATATATAGATAGTATGTTTATACACGCACATAATAAACATCAACTTCAAAAGGTTGAGAGTCACTCAATGGAAAGGCAGCCTTCAATAACAGACTAATAATTCAAAAGAAAATCCCTAGAGCACACTAAACCTTATTTGATATGTGATCCTACTCACTAGAAAAAAACTTTATGCAGAATTTTCACTGAATAGTTCTTCTTTTCTGTTTTCTTCTTTTTTTTGCTTCCTAGCTGCCAAAATCAAATACAGGCTCTGGTGCAAAGGTTAATCACATCCCTTTAAGGGGGAAACCCTCTAAAATCTGATTGCAAGTATTAGGGGAAAGTTGTAAATATGTACTTCATTCTGAATTAAATTTAAGGTTATTTTAATTATAAAAGCATTAATGACAGCAGGAAACTTAATGAAATAGTGGACCATGAAATCAGTGTTATCATTTTAATACATAACAGAATATGACAAACTCTATAAGATTCCTGTTCTCTTTCATGTCTATTACAATTTCCTTCTATTAGTTTCTACAAATAGAAAATTACATATAAAATTGAGTTTAACCAAATCTCTGTTAAAATCAGACAATCTGATTTGGTATTATATAACCACACTGAAATTTCATTTAATTTAGAAAGGGCTTCTCCTGGTGCCTTGAATACTAACTACTTTCCTAACAACACGTATGTAGCTCTGCGTTTGACAGGGGAATAATCCTTCTGCTGAACAATAGATGAAGATTTTAACAGAGAGAATGAAGATGGATAGAAATGGAGAGCTTGACCCAAGCTCGTATAGGAGAGATTTCAAAAGCATTTCTTGAAATGGTCTGAAAATATTTACTCTTGCTTATCATCTTACAAAAGAATTCTTTCTGAGAAAAAGTTAAAGATTCAGATGTCAGGCCTGACTGTCCCAGAATATGGCATTTCTGAATCTCCCAGGGTCTCGGTGAGGAATAAAAGGCCTTAGAAAACAGGTCTTACATGCCCCAACTCTTCTCACTGAATTGTGATTATAGTTGCCTATTGTGAATTGGTAATCGTTTGAGGTCTGCCTCATCTTTCACACAGATGAGAGGTGCTTCAAAATGAAATAGTTTAACAAGGAGGTTAATTTATTTAGTAGAGAGAAGGACTAAATCTAGAAATTACGAGTGCAATGACTCTTGGGGGAAGAGCCCCGACTTAAAGGAAAGATGGGGGGCTTTGGGGCACTGAGAATGTTCTTTATTATGAGACTAACTCTTATGAAGATGCTCTTGACCCAGGTGCTGGTTATAGGATATGTGAAAATTAATTGAGCCATGCAATTATAATATATGCACTTTTTTGTATGCATGTTATACTTCATAAATTTTTATTTTTTGAAAAAGTAATTTGCCTTAACAGTCTTGGTTAGGAATTCAGTTGCCTGAAATAATATAAAAATCTCAAACAGTAAAAATCTCTAGGTTAGTATTTTAATGGAAATTTCTAGGTTGGCTATATTTTTCATGTGATAAAGATAAGATTAGAAGGAAATAATAGTATTCCTTTCTCCTTTGAATCTGGCTAGTCCACTGTGACTCCTTCAATCCTATCTCCTCAGATTTACCAGATGAAAGTATCCTTAACGGCAATGCTAAAAAGGAATGCTAAAACGAGTTGCCTAAAATGAACACCTACGTAATTGATCCCATTTTGGTTGATCTTCAAGTTTGCGGCTCTCAAGCAGCACCTAATAGGTATTGAACCCCTTACTCATTTAGTCAAATTGCATTTCCGAGCATTAAGAAATATAACTCACTGTAGCCCCTAAGGATTTCCATGTCCAGCCAACTCTCTTCTTGCCTTTAACTAACTCTCCCCAGACTAGGGAGGCAGACTGTTCTATCCCCTGACTCTGGATTTCTTAAGTTTTTTTTTCAAAGTCAGAATGGGAAGCAATGCAGAGTAATATAAGTAGCACAAAACTGAGAATCAGAAAGAATCCGTTAGTTTCAGCCCAAGCTTACTTTTCAATAGTTGTATGATCTTGAGCAAGCTCTTTGTAAAATAAGAGGTCAAACATCTGCCCTCATGGGTTTGTTACCAAGGTCAAGATAATGTATATAAACATACTTTGTGTACCATACACAGCAGTGCCAGAGTTACTGGGGTCATACAGGTGATTTATGGCAGGCCATGGGTTTGTGCTCGGGAGCAAGGAGTTACTACTGCTTTGAAAATATTTTTAGTTCTTCTCCTGTAGAGCGGTATTCACAACTACATTCAGGCAGAGGAGAGCAGAACTGCGTCTGTTCCACTTCTGGGCACTTCATTAGGCATCTTTCAAAGACAGCATGACTTAGCTAGGCTTGAGGTGCAGGTGCCAAATTACGGTGCCAACCCTGTGGTGTGGGGCAGCCGCTCCTCACCTTCCAGAGGACTGTCTGAAAGGATTTCATATTTGTCCTCAATTTGCTGTGCTGGGAGTTTCCCAGATAACCAACCAAAGTCAGACTGTGACAGCAGCATCTGGGTCAATTGAGGCATCTCGGACCAAGTCTGTACAGAACATATTAAATGAGTTTAGAATTTTAAGCTCCAATGATAATGGACAATGGGTCAAGGAGGCTCTATGAAGAAGTTGGGTCAGGGAGAAGTGACTTTTCTGAGATGCTCTGACAGACTGAAACCATTCATTTAGAGGTGGAGCATGGCATGAATCAGGAAGACAATGCCTGGGGGAAAACGGCTGCATAACCTTCACCATCTCTGTGGAATCCTGGGAACCCCATCTCCATTTAATTCAAACAATATTTTAAAAATATATTCCAATTCAACCCCGCAGGAATTCGGAAACATGCCTCAAAGGCTTTGTAAGGTTACAGAGCCCAGAGGGAGTTGGAAACTAAATTGAATTCTTGAGCTTTACAATTTCTTTACCCAGTTGGAGCTTACACATTACATTATTTAATGCACTTTGGACTAGTAGCCTCTTTTCTGTTCTTAAGTCCTCGATAAGCCATAACTAATACTTAAAGAATTACAAATTCAGAGAATAGACAGCTTAAAATAAACATAAAGATGCTTGCAATTCGCATGGAAAATAACAACTCTCCATTCCAAGGAACACAGACCATAAATATGCCCATAGACCAGAGTTCTAAATCTTTTTCAGGGGAAGCTGGATGGCAAAGCAAGTTAATTATATTGTTGTCCTATGAGCCGGACAGAAGGTCATGTAACGCCTCCCAATGCTTGTTGCAGCTCTAAGTATTATACGAATGGCACTCTCATCAACGTAGCAATCAAGCCGTCCCTTTTGCGGTCGCCACTTCATTACGTGCTTTCAAAAGCTACAGCTCTCAGCCATCCCCTGGTGCAATTCAAAGTGACAGGAAAGGAGGAACGGATGGGAGTCTGGAGAAGGAGGCCTTGCAGACAACTTCCTCAAACAGAGGGCTGGGGCCTTTATTAGGAGAGAGGTCTGGGGGTGTAACTGAAGATACAAAAAGAGTCATCAGAAAGGAACTGGTGCCCAGTGCAGGTTCCACTGGGATCCCGGGTGGAGAAGGTAGAATTCTCTGGGCTGTGAATCACAGCAGGAAATTGTCTCAGTTTCTCTTGCTGACCTAGTGCTGGTGTCACACTACTCATCTCCACTTGGTCTGTGTCCCTTGTGGTAAACACTAACTCAGCTGCCTTCTCAGGAGAGGCAAGTAATTAGGGTTTGGATCTGATATGTCCCACCAAGCTCATGTGTCGAAGCCTGGTATCCAATGCAGCAAGGTTCAGAGGTGGTGCGTGGCTGGGCACTGGGGGCGTGGCCTTGAGGACTGTATCTGTCCTTGGACTCCCCCTCCCCCACCTCTGTCTCTCTGCTTCCCCACTGCCATGACCTGAGTAGCTTTCCTCTGCAGTTCTGATGTTTCTGCCTTGGAGCCGGCCAACCATGGACTGAAACTCTGAAACTGTGAGCCCAAATAAACTTTTCCTCCTCTAAGTTGTTTTTGTCAGGTATTTTGATCACAGCTATGAAAAGCTAATTTGCACACAAGTCATTAAGCCACTTGACACTGTAGTGTGAAAGAATGGAAGGGAAGGGTGTAGAAAGGGAAGGTGAGGGATGCCAAAAAACAATCTACAAATTTATGCAGGGCCTTCCTTGCCTAGGGTGGAAGCATGGGTGAGCATCTGGCAGAAGAAGAGTTATTTGTTGCTTTGCTTGTGCAGTCCCAAGGGAGTGTCCCCATCAGGTGAGAAGGAGAAGGAGGCCAGTGTGGGAGGCCCTGCTTAAGGAATAGTGCCTTCCTGACCTGCTTCCCCCTTCTCCAGCCCTCTCAAGCCTTTTCCCCTTTTCACTTCACCCTCCTTCCTGACTTCCTCTCCAGTCCATCCAGTGTTTAATTCTCAGATCATTCGACCCTGTGGCCATTTTGGACTTGAGGCAGCCTTGCTAAACCCACATATTTGTGGAGGAAAGTGGTGAGTTAGGAGGCACTGAGAATTCCGGGCTTGAAAATCGCACCTATGAGGGGAGAGGGAAGGAAGCGGGAGGATTCTCCTAGAGGAGTAGAGCTGAAGGCTCTGTAGACCTTGTGCCTGGCATGGGGGCGCTGTCCTCCCTCCTCCTGAGGGCCATGCAGAGGGACGGGAATGACGGCAGGCGAGGAGTCATGGCTGGATGTCAGGAAGCACTGTCATTCCTCTATTTAAAAAATAGATCAGGGTGAGGGAAGGGTGTCGCCTCCCTAGAGATGTGCTGTGGGAGAAAAGTGGAAGAAAGAAATAGTTTGTGAAGTAGAATAATTTTACAATTTTTTAAAGGTTACTGAACCCTTTTTCTTTGAATTAAATTGCACACTAAACTCTAATAAAAGCGAAACTTCCCTGGTAGGACTGAGTGGGCGGTCAGGAAGTTAGTCCAGTAATTTCTCCCCGCCTGCTGAGGCTCTCCTGAGGAATCCCAGGCTTTTCCGAAACACAAATTTAAAACCCCTGGTAGGGAGATTTTAGTTTACAAAGCACTTTTGTGTTTCCTATTCCAGCTGATCTTAACAAAAACCTCAACATCATCATCCTATTACAGCTGAGATCAGCCCAAGAGTGCCGAGGCAGAAGCTCGCTGATACTGGGCATAACAAGGACCTCACCAAGCAGTCTGGCCAAAGAAAGAGTCCACTTCCCCAGCATAAAGCTCTGTGTGCTAGGAACTGCCTCTAGTCCTAATGTAGAGGTAGAGCAGGTAGTTCCAGTTCTACCTTCTGGAACCTCAGCAAGAGAGTCTTACAGGCATCAGTGTATTTGAGAGGCATTCACTTCCTAAAACTCAAAGCTAGGACTGAGCCATTTGAGACCATGGAAGACAGAGAGGGAACAAGCCTGGTGAGGAGGTGGTCCTTATGTGTCTGACTGCTCTTCCTAACCAATGCATCAATGATCCAGAAGTGGACTATCCCCACATTTCAGACACAGCAATCAGCAGAAGTCTGAGAGAAGGGTTCAGTGAAACAGGGAATTAGGTGGCAGATGAGCAAGCAGATGCTGTTAAATGTTTTGAAAAAAGAGAGGCACAATGGAAATGCTGGCTTGAAATTGTTAAAATCAGAAGATGAATAAGGGAAGATGGTTCTTATTTAAATCCAGTGCAGTAGTCAGCTTTCTGTTATTGTGACAAAATACCTGAGAAAATGAACTTATAGGAGAGAAGATTTGTTGTGGCTCATGGTTTCAGCCCATGGTCACTTGGCTTCATCCTTTCTGGATCTGTGGCGAGGCAGAACATTGTGGTGGGGAGCACATGGTGTAGCAAAGTTGCTCACCTCATGATCTCCAAGAAGGTGAGGGAGAGAGAGAGAGAAAAATGAATGGAAAGAAGGAAGGAAGGGGCTGGGGACAGGATATACTCTTTAAGGAAATGACCTCAGGGACCGACTTCCTCCAACTAGACCCCACCTCCTCAAGCTTCCACCACCTCCCAGCAGCACCACAGGCTGCAACCATGCCTTCAGCACATGGACTTTGTAGGAACATTTTAGTTTCAAATCACAGCATCCAGGTACATTCAGAAGGAGGCACAGGACCCACCTCTATCTCCACTCCAGGTACACTCTTGTACAACTGTAATATATAACTGAAGCTCATTTTTGAAGATGGCTGTTTCAGTCAGCATTCTCGGTGCTGTCATCCAAAACACCTGACCACCATGACGTAGAGAAAAGAAGATTTATTTGCTCACAGTTCTGGAGACTTCAGGGGTTCAGTCCATGTTAGGCCAGGTGAAGTCTGTGGAGCTCAGGGCATGGCATGGGGAGCAGAGAGAGAACATGCAAGGGCTCTGCTCTCACATTGTGGAGGCTGGAAGCAGGAAAGAGAGAGTAAGGGGAGGGAGGAGGGACCATAAATAATTCCCAAGGCTACACCCCCAAGGACCCTTCCTCAGAAACCAAACCCTGCCTCCAACATGGCTGCCTTGTCTCCATGAGGTCTAGGGGTACACTCTAAACCCAAACCATAACAATGGCCCCTACCCTTTGCTCCCATCTTAGGTCAGGAGCACCCAATCCTTTCTCTTCCCTGCCCATTCTCTCCTTCCCCCCTTCCTGTAGAATCTGATCTTGGGCATTCTAACTGGTCCAGGTTGGGCTTAGCGTGGCCCTCTTTTCTGTGCCTCCCTCTCCCTGCCTGTATTCTTTGATTTTCTTTCCCATTGCCCTTTAGTCTACCCACATTTTTCTCTCCTCAAAGTGTTTGTTCTTATCTGGGAGTGATGGCCCACACCTGTAATTCCAGTACTTGGGAAGCTGAGACAGGAGGATAGCAGATTCGCAGCCAGCCTCAGCAACTAAGTGAGCCCTTCAACAACTTAGTGAGACCCTGTTTCAAAACAAAAATAAAAAGGGCTGGGGTATAGCTTGGAGGTTGAATGCCCCTGAGTTCAATCCCCAGTAACAACAACAACAACAAACAAAACAAAACAAAACAAAAATACAAAGTGCTTTAACCTCTTTCCCATTTGTCTCTAAACATGAGAGAGAGAAAAGAAGGGCAGTAAGAGAATTTGCCAGACTGAATACCTTAGTCTGTGTATTCTCTACTCCCCATTACTGAGGAAATTGTCGTCTTGTACTTTTTGCACTTTCTGCAAATGCCGATATGTTTTAAAATATTCAAAAAATGTTTCCACTGCATGACAAAATATGGTCTGCATGAATAAGAAGTCCAGCTGTGAGTGGCTTTGGCAGGAGCTGGGTTGGCTTTTGGTCAAGGCCAGAAGCCATCCGCAGGTTCCTGATTTCCTTTCAGCTGCCACGAATGCTCGCTGTCCAGGCTTTCCACTGTTGGTGGGCCCCATAGAAGAGGACAGGGGACACGGGGCCCTTGACCTAGGATCCCGGATCAGCCACTGCACATCCTCAGTTTGGCCTTATGGACTCTGGACTCCTGCCTTTTTGCTTAGGACATTTTTTAATGGTAATTAAGATTTTAACCAATTCCCAACGATGTGGACTCTTATCTGTCCACACTATAAAATTAAATAAGCAGAAGGACATTGGCCTGAGGACACTTGTACTTTGATTTCCTACATAAATAAACCAGAAACTAACTTGGGATATTTTGTAACAAACAGCCGGGTTTCAGCCAGCCATAGGCAGCCTGTTGATAAGACAAAGCCTAAATAAGGCCAATACGTCATCATGCCCCAAAAGGCAAATGGCTAGATGAAACGGATCAGGTGACTTCTCTGCTCTGCTTCTATATTCTATATAATTTACAGAGGCCTATAAAAGCTTTCAGCTCCCACTGCTGGGTGGAGCTCTTGGAACTTTTTCTGATTCCTAATGTTGCCCAATTCCTAAAGCGTCCCTTACTCAAATTGTTAAACTCAATCTGTTAAAAAACTTTTTTTAAATGGTACCTTCCCAATTTTACCTTCTCTTTCTGTTCACCTACTCATCTGATATCTTACATTCAAGCTTGGTGGGGAGATGCGCTTGTGGTAGAGAAACACTGGCCTGGTAATAAGCACTTGTTAAGTGAAGAAAATAATCTTCATGTGCAGAAAGCTATGACCATCGGCCTTGACCTCCCTCCCTGACCCCACGTTCCCTCTGCAGTTATTAGCTTATTAATGGTATCACTGTCCTGCAATGCCTTTGCATATTCTGATCTCTTCTTTTCTCTATCATTTACATGATAATCATACTCCAGCCCTTTTATATTCTATTTGTAAAGTGTCCCTTGACTTTGTCCCCTCCTTCCCATTTCTTTAGTGGGTGCCCTAGCATAGACTCATGATGTCTCTTATCTTGAAAGATGCCATTTAATGATTATTTCCCCTTTTCTATTCATCTTCCACATGCCAGATACTTTCCTAAAATCCAAAAGATGCTTTTTATCATGTCTTGCCCTAAACGTTGCTGCTGGCTTTCCACTGTGTGGCATAATGTAGAAGCCCCTAGTGACCTTGACCGAGCTCCCTTTGCAGTCTCTTCCCTCACGGTATGCTTTCCACTCCTCATACATCAACCACTGTTTTGTTGACAGGCAGGCCCCACTAGACCCCTCTCTGGTCCTTGAATCTGCTTTATAATTGCCAGCATTTATGCTTGCGGTCAAACTGTTTCCTTTCCTTGGAACATATTTTCCCATCTCTGTTTGCCCAAGCCCACTCGACTTGTCCAGAGCTGCCTCTCTGAAGAGCCCTCTTCTGAAGGCCAGGCAGGCTGAAGCACATTGGCGCTTGGTTCATACATCTCCTGTCACACCCACCTTTTCTTTTTCAGTCCTGTAGTTATATTTACCGATCTATCTTCTGCCACTAGCCTCTGAGCCCTTAATAATAACTGCTGTTGTTGTTGAGTATCCTTAGCACAAATCTTGGTACCCGGTAGGCAATGGATGAGATGCTGTCGGGCCTCGGTGATGAGGGTCTATGGAGAATGAAATTGGCTGGTCCTGGAACTGCCCAGTTACACCATGGCCGGCACACATTGTAATGGTGCCCCCTTGGGACACTCAGGATAGGAGACGCAGCCCTTTCTGGGTGTGGGTGATAGAATGTTATATTGAGACCCTTCCTGTCTTCCTATTTTGTCTGAAGCCTTAAAGCTGGAAACGGTGGATTCCAAGTATGTCCACATTCCAGGGCAGATGTTAGGCCATCTATGAAGAATTTACAGGGGAGTAATAAAAATGAATTTCACCAGCAATAGACTGTGAAAGAAGAGATTAAGAATTCATTAACTGAAGTGGTCCCTGAGTCAGGCTCCTTAATTTTATCCTTTCTCTCTAGCATTCTCAACATAGCCTCCAGAGTGATCCAAGTCAATCCTGCCTCCCCGGTCCTCTCCTCAGAAGCCACATGGCTCTCACTCAGCGTGAAAGCCCAAATCTTTGCGATGGCTTCTGAGGCTCACGAAGCAGCTCTCATCTCCCTCATCTGCTATGCTGCTCCGCCACACTGGCCTCTTTCTTATTCCTCAAGCTGCAAACACACAACTGCCCCGGGGCCTTTGCATTAACTTGCTCTGGACAATCTCCTCCCCTTCTTCAAGTCCTTGTGTAAGCATCACTCCATCTGGAGGCTCATCCCATCACCCTATGCTGTAAATGTTAGTACTCCTAATTCCTGTGTCCTATTCTATCTTTTCTTTTTTCTATAGCAGTAACACATTACAAAATTGAATCTTTCATTACTTTCTATTTTATTGTCTGTCTCTGAGGGTGGGATGTTTAAGTTTTGCTGTTTACTGATTTATACTAAGCATCCACTGTACTGATAAAGCATGGAGTATATGTGCTTTCTGTCCTTGTATTAACTAAGTCAGGATTTCCAGGAAAGAAAGAATGGCTTATCACACACCCTTCCCATCACAACTGGATTTTTTTCTTGGATTTGACTCCTATTCACACGTCAGTTCTTGAGTTCTTCAAATTGGCCCTTTTCGCTAAAATGACCCTTTACTGCTATTTACTAGGATTTTAAGGAAGCTATTCAGCGTAGATTTATCATAAAAGCAGCCTCCTTTCAAGTGTAGGTAATAATTTTTAAAAAGGGTTTCTTTCTTGTTTCCCTGTTTTGTTTGCCTTTTCAGTGTCTAACCTTACTCCTTTCCCCGGTAGAGGAGATAATTCATCTGTGTGTTTTATTTTAATAGAAGGAGGAGGAAGGGGGGATCAAGTGAGCCAATTTAGGCAAAAACAAACGGAACCAGGAAGGAGGGATAAGACACACGAAATTAGTCTGAATAGAAGTGTTGACAAAGCCAATCTCTAGTGTCAGGCTCGTAAAAACTGAGGTTGAGGTAACTGTCATCATGGATTTCAGGTCATGCTACAACCTCAGAATTAGGCACAAGCACAAATACTGAGTGCTTATGCTTCACAAATCGAAGATCCGGTGGAAGCACTCAAAGCCAGACGTGAAGCCAGAAGACCCGGCTACACGCTGACCTGCCCACTATCTCTTCTGTAGACGTGGGCCTGCCAATCTCTAGAGTGGCAATAATGATACACACAGGCCACCCCATTTTACAGAATTGTGGAAAGGTAATTTGGGAACGCACTTTGCATATTGATAGAGCACTATGAATAGGAGATAAGGATTCCAGACTTCTTACATGTCTTCATTCCCATTACTTTCCAGATGGGCAGTTCTTCTTGTCATTGATGTTGTTTACGCAGCGTGATCAACACAAAGACTTTCTCCTCTCTCAAGGTTCTGCTGCTGAGGCCGAAGAGTCCATTTCCAGACATCCCATCTCTTTGCATCAGGGTATTAACTTCTGCTCAAATCCCTTTCAGTTGTCGCACAGAGAGGGAGGATTTGAGGTCAGAGCACCAGGTGTCCCAGAGAGGAAGAGGCATTGGCTACTAAAAGGAATGAATGGCTTAAAGAGGTTGTGAAAAGCCACTGGAGATCAACTGTCCCCCCTCTGCATTTTACCTCGGGCTGTCCTGCAGAGCAACATTTCTTTCTGCCTCTGCCCTGACTCCTTCCAAGCACAGTGATGGACGCCAAAGAGCAAGGACTGAAGCAGAAACGTGACTTCTTACATTCTCTAGGTGTCTTGCAAACTGAAGGTCAAACAGTTTTCAAGATGGACCTCAGTTTTGCCCTTGGAGTATTTTAACTTCCAGCAGACTCTGGTCTGAGACAGCTGTCGACGCTCAATCGTGTCCACATTTTAGTGCCATGTTTTTCTCCTACAGTACCGTCAAGGAATCACTGGGGTTTGGGGTTGCCTAGCCTCTGGCTCAGTTTTGAAATGTGAAGTCAGTTATGAGAGCCTACATCTCTACCAGACACAACCAGAAGAGCTACCTAGGGATTCGGTACAGTCCCCGGGTAACACAGAGAGCCCTGTGCTTGCATCTCTTGTTGTAAGAGAAGCCTGGGGTACCTGGGAATTGATTTTGGGGACTCCAATGCAAGCTTCTGTGGTCACTGGTTTGTACTGTGAGACTGGGATTTATATGTTGTCTTTGCTTACATGGGGCTTGTCACTTTAAAGTGCTACTTTATTTTTCATAACATCTTTGGGATCTGAATGGAAAGTGGGGAGGTATGGGAATGAATGAAAATGAATTGGTGAGAGTTGAGACCAAAAACTAGATGAGAATTTCAATATGAGACTAAACATTTTTGCAAAGACCACACACACACACACACACACACACACATATATATATATATATATATATATATATATATATCTTCTTTTGAGGAAAAGTCAATCAGATAGACACAAAGGTGATTCGGTGATTCTTAACTTTCTGTTCTCTGTGCCTATGAAATGCTATATATAACTATTGAATGAATGTAGGAAGAAAATATTTTGAATGTAAAAGGAAGGAATGAATGAAAACCAGGATTAGGAGATTCGAAGCCATCATCTCCACTATAAGAAAATTAGCCACGTCTGTTACAAAGTTCCTCCATGATCCTAAGACAGACTTAACTTCTACTTTTACATAGCAGATATTGAAGAGTAACTCAGAACTGTCTAAGAGAACTATGCCAAAGATGATGATGAATGTCCACAATTAAAGCTGCCTGGCTTTAATTTTTCTTGTCTATCTTCTTTGATTCCAAAGATAAGAATCTGTCTAGAAATCTAAAGAAAATAGGATTGAAATCAAATTAAAATTGTGAGTTTGGAAAAAACATTAGCATCTTAAAAATGAATCTAGCCAGGCGTGGTGGCTCACGCTTGTAATCCCAGTACTTTGGGAGGCAGAGACTGGAGGATCCAGGTTCGCGGCCAGCCTTAGCTCGCGCACGCACGCGCGTGCTCTCTCCCTCTCTCTCTCTCTCTCTCTCTCTCTCTCTCTCTCTCCTTAGTGAGGCCCTCCGCAACTTCGTGAGACCCGGTTTCAAAATAAAGTATAAAAAAAAATAGGGCCGGGGGTGTAGCGCGGAGGTAGAACGCCCCTGCATTCAATCCCCGGTACCGCAAAAAAAAAAAAGAATCTAATCTTTCTGTCCCATTTATTTGGCCAGATTCAAGTACACAAGGGGTTTCTCTTTTCCCCCACATAAATAAGGCACTTGATTCTCTGAGTTTATTTAGAAGTAGTACAGTATAGTAATTAAAAGCAAGGTATATTAGTCAGCTCTCTATCACTGTAAAAATACCTGAGATAAGTCAGTTTAGGAGAAAGATTTCTTTTGGCTCACAGTTTTGAAGGTGCATGATGGGGTGGACCCGTTGCTTTTTGGCCTTTGGCGGAGGTTTACACATCTTGGCAAGAGCACACAGCATAGAGAACCCCTTCATCTCATGGCCTAGCTGCGAAAAAGAGAGGAAGAGGAGGAGCTGCGGCCCCAATCTCCCCTCCTATGACAAGCCCTAATGACTGGGAGACCTTCTACTTGTCCCACCTCTTGAAGTTTTCACCACCTCCCAGTCTCGCCCTTTGACACCCGGGGCTCTGGGGGACAATTACATCACAGACTATGGTGGAAGGGCTCTGGAGTCAGATGGGCTGTGTTCTAATTGTGCCACTGACCAGCTATGTGATCTGGAAAATGTCATTGACTTCTCCAAATTTCAATTTCCTCATTTACCAAAAAAAAAAAAAAAAGGTGGGGAGGGGGAAGGGAGCCTGGCTCAAACATTGAGCTATTAGGGCCACAGTAAATATTATTGCCCAGCCCATGTTCCCTTACTTGCATGTATCCTTCTGCTGTTTTGAGTGTTGATGCTAAAATTTTTCAGCTAATCCCTTCTTTGAAGACTGTTGTCAAGAGAAAGGAGCCCAGCTGAGGGGACTGTGGTCACCTTGTCCTCTGTGGGTGGCAGCCAGTGGTGACAGAAGTTACAAAAGGCTACAAGCCCTATCTTCCTGTCCGTAACCCTAGCATGGAACAGGCTAGCGCTAGGTCCTGTGATCACATCCTTCCTCAACTTCCTCCTTTCCCTATCCTGCCTTTTTTTTTCTAGTAGAGGACATTTTTCCCCTAAAAAAATTTCCTTATTGGACTACATACATTTGAGTCTGCCACAGGCTTCTAGTGATCTGACCTAAGACAAGAAGAACCACATTTCTTTGATTTTTAAGCCACATGCATTTTTTTTCACATTTAACAACTCTGAAGTCAGGTTATATCTTAAAATCACTGTTGGCGAGGCTAAACTTTTTGTCATTTTTTGCACTTTTGAAATGAAAGTGTGTAGAATGAGTGTCAAGTCTTTGAAGAATATCCTGGGACCAGAGTGGAGCATTCTTTTGCTGTATCATCAACATTCCTCATGGCCCAGGGGACCACACTTTGTGGACAAACAGTCCTCAATGACTCTGAGATGAATAGTTGAAATACTGGAGAGTTAGACCGAATGACTAAAGATGTCAGGAATGTTTTGGCCTATTTGCTTTGCTTTTAGTATGTGAAAAACAGTGATTATTCAATAAGCTTTATCAACATAATCCAAAAAGAGTTAATTCAAAAATTTAAAAGATTTTTTGAAGTGATGATTATGACAAAGGTGTTATAATTTCAATTTAAAATATTCCAACACCTCATGTATTAGACAAAGCAACCGTGTTTAGTGGCAGGACTTGGTTGCTGGGGAAGGGTCCCTGGGAGCATGGCTGGGGACAGTGTTTTCCTGGGCCTATTGCTGCAGCTTCTCCTTCTTCTCTCTCCCTTGCCACCATGCACTGACAAGCTCTCACCCTCTCTCTCTGCTACCCGCCGTGATGTGCTGAGGACCTGCAGCTGTGGCTCCTGCTTGAAGGCCGGCCTAACATGGACTGAAATCTCCAGAACTGCAAACCCCCAAATAAAATCCTCCTTCCTCTACGTTTTGCATGCCAGGTATTTGGATTACAGCGGTGAGAATGCTGACTAAAGCAACGGGTGACACTGCGTGCAGTGGGGAAGGGATGGCCTTTGGGATGCTCACATTGGGGAAGAAACTCGTCATCCTTCAAACTGGCACCATACCCCAAATCAACCCCTGAGGGAGTGTAGATCTAGATGTGAAAGGGGAAGCAAACCACTGAAAGAGAACACAGGCAACTATCTTCATGAGCTTGTGTTGGGAAAATATTAATCAGGACCCCAAAGGCTTAATTATAAAGAAGAAAATAATAATTGGACTATGTCAGTTTGAGAACTACTCTTCATTAAAATGCACCAGTAAAAGGGTGGCAAAGTAAGTCACATGGCAGGAGAGTTATAACATGTATATCTGACAAAGGGTTTTATTCCATATAATAAAAAGAACGCCTACAAATCCAAAATAAGAAGACAAATATTCTGACAGCATACTGGGCGACATATCACAAATGAGAATATCGAGTGGTCAGTGGACATGTGAAAGGTGCTTAACTACATTAGTCATCAGGAAAATGAAAATTAAGGCCACAATCCATACTATTACATACCCACAAGAATGGCAAAAATACAAAGAAAGATGATATCAAGTTGTGAACTTATTGAGCAATTGGGACTTTTTCTTTTACTCTTTATCTTTTTTTGGTGGTACTGGGGATTGAACCCAGTGGCATTCTATCTCTGAGCTCCACCCTCAGCCCTCTATTGTTTGTTTTAAAACAAGGTCTCAGTAGGTTGCTGAGAGTCTCACTACCTTGCTGAGGCTATCCTTGAACCTGTGATCCTCCTGTCTCAGTCTCCCAAGCACTAGGATTACAGGCATGTACCACCACGCCTGGCCTTATTCATTTCAATTATACAGAATAACGGGTTTCATTATGGCATATTTGTACACCCATATAAGATACTTCAATCATATCCACGCCCTTATTACTCTCCCTTACTCTCCTCTCCCTCTGATGTCCTTCATCTTCTCTAATGGTTTTCCTTCTATTTTCACATAGTTCCCCCCATTCCACATACGAGGTAAAACATGCAATACTTGTCTTTCTGAATCTGGCTTATTTTGCTTAATATTATGATCTTCAGTTCCATTCATTTTTCTGCAAATGACATGAGTTCATTCTTTATTGTTGCATAATACTCCGTTGCGTATATATACCACAATGTCTTTATCCATTCATCCACTGACAGGCACCAAGGATGATTCCATATCTTGGCTATTGTGAGTTGTGCCACAATATACATGGGTATGAAGGTTATCTCTATAGTGTGCTGACTTTAACTACAGTATGCTGTAGTAACTGAGAGAAGGTGTAAGGGTCTTCCAGGGTTCTAGCAATTCTCTGGCTGTTTACATGGGTATATTTACATTATGAAAATTTTTCTGAGCTTTATTTATAAGTTTAATAATTTGGTATGAATGTGGAATTAAAGTATTATCACTGCTTAATTGGCAGCAGTTTTCTCCCCCTTTTTAGTGCTATTTTGATGATGATATGTCTTGTAATGATGGTCTCTTTATTGTGGTAAAATATTGTATTATTATCAGCAGTCAAGTCATAGTATTTTCTTGACTCTGATCTCTTACTTTCACTTTTCCAGTTCATTCCAAGTGCTTGGTGTTGCATCCCATAATCTGTTCTCAACTTTTTCCTTAAGAGTAGAGTTCCTGATTCTTCGTTTGGTATGCTTTTACCTGGAGGGAAAACCACCCTCCCCAGGTTCCCCTGAGCCTAGGTATGGCCAATGCAATTACATTTTGGACTTTATCAGGAAGAGGGTATGAGATAATGTGAAGGAAAGTGGTAAGTCAGCAGCTCTAAGTTGCTCAAACCTTGCAAATTTACAAGAAGGACATGTGCCAGGACTAGTCCTTCGCTATTCCTATAGGCAGTTTTAAGGGCCCCTGACATAGAAATGTCACTCCTCTCCCTCAGCTTTCATGGGAAGATGGAAACAGTATTCCATCCAGTTCACATTGAACGTGACCAGGTGATTTGCTTTTGCCAATGGCGCATGGATAGAAGTGCCAGTTCAAAGCTTATACCCTAAGAGGTGATGCCTGTTCCTGTGTGTTCTTCTGGGAGCAGTTGCCCTCCTTTGTGGAAAGCATATGTTTCAGGAAATGGTTCACTCTATCAGCCTGGGCCACGGATTGGATCCACATAAAGCCGACCCAAGTCTAATCTGCAGTAGAGTGCCAAGCCTGGTCAGACCGGCTGCCTGAAATGGAGCCACCGTGCTGAGCCACGGGTACAAGCAATCCAGCACAGCATTACCGTGCAGTCGTTACCTAATATAAACAGCTCTGGAAATCTCCTCAAAGAACAGCTGTGGTGTGTGTCCTCTCTTCCTTTATTTCTTTTGCTGCCTGGAACAGCAGATTTGGTTTTTCAGCTCTAGTTGATTTTGTGGGGAGTGAGGACAAAGGCGAGCCCCTCAGGATGGTGGAGTAGTGAGCTGGAGGGCACATGGTGACTTGTGGAGCCTTGTACTTTTGTCTTGTCTAGACCACTGTTAGGCTAGATTACCTGTCATGTGCCGCTGCACTTAATCCTAATATGATCCATGAGTCCTTATCCATTCATAGCTTTTAAGACCAGAAGACTGGAAAGAGACAAGTCAAGTGTGGAAGGCTCAGGTGAACCACTTTCTCTCTCCTGAACAGTCCTGGGCCATTTTCAGAAAAATACCAGTTTTGGTATTTTCTCTCTTTTATTCCTGAACAGACTTTGGGGTAATCCACCCTGCAATTTCTTTGCAAGAACTCCCCCTTCCTTTGGTACTGAGGATCGAACCCAGGGGCATTCTACCTCCAAGCTACAACCCTAACCCTTTTTATTTTTTATTTGGAAACAGGGTCTCCTTAAGTCGCTGAGGCTGCCCTTGAACCTGCCATCCTCCTGTCTCAGTCTCCCAAATACTAGGATGATAGGCGTGTGCCATTGTGCCTGGGAAAAAAAAATTTTTGTCTCCCCAAGAGTTCTCATATGAAACTAGAGTGAAAGCCAATATAGAAAATAAACATGAGCCAAAGTACTCTGAAAAAAGAGTGGTGACAAAGGGCAGCATTTTGAATATTTCCTCTCCTGGCCCTAGAGGGGGCTTGGCCAAAGTGCTGTGGCCCAGTGAAGCCCAGGACAGTGCTCAGAACTGGAATCGTGCCCTCTTCTTCTCTGGATCCCACTCTTCAGTCTAGCTCAGCCCAGTCCAGCCCAGAGCTTTGCAGAGAGCACTTTATCGAATGTCACATTATTATTCTCTTCAATGCTTTCTGTCTTCCATCTGGGGTGGAAGGGAAACCATGAGACAGACAATTACATTGCTGATGTGGGATTTTTTAGAGGAAAATTGAAGGAAATTATAGGGACTACCCAGCTGTGGTGAAAACTCCTCACTCTCTTCCCACAGGACCCATTATTTGACAAACTGCAACTATTAAAAGTGATTTACAGTCACTTGCCAACTTTAGCATGCTGTTACATTTGCTTGAATCTTACCTAGCTCTTAAAAAGGATACAGATGATCAAACATGTCCACTCTCAAAATGGCACGGAATTTGATGGCTGCTACTTAGAAAGTTGAAATCTACTACACCATCAATGTCAATCTTTTCTCTCTGACATCCCTTATTTTATTGGATCTTATTTCCTATCTCCTAGATTCTGTCTCTCATATCAGTTTCTTTTTCTTTAGATTTTTTTTTTCGCACTAAAGATGTCTCTGGGCTTTTGTTTGTTTAGTCCCTTCCTTCAAAATATAGAGGAAGCCTCTTGAAATTTTTATCCTTGTCCATTCTTTAAAGGTGTTCAGTGTTTAATTACATTTGCTTTCTGCCTTTCTTCTTTTTCAGAGTCATCGAGAAAGACAGACACTGGGGATAAGTGATAATCCTATAAGCACAACTCAAATCCTGCTGGCATGGTGAGCTGACAGGTCCTGGTTCCAGCATACTTTCCCAGTTGTCTTATTATCTTAGAATACTGGGGAGCTAGGGTGAAGATGAAGGTAAACTGGGAGGAGGCTGTACAGTAGCAGCCGCTAGCAGATCCACAGCTAATTGCTAAATGGCAGCCTCTCCTAAGCTTGATGTCAGCTTTGGGGACCCGACTTTAGAAGAGAGCTGCTGTCTGGTTCGCTTTGTACTTTCACTTCAGAGGCTGCTGCTCTGTGCAATTAACACTTAGGAAATAGAAAGGAAAGTGTTTTTCTGGGGAAAATGCTCAGGAGACCTCCCTGTCGTTTAGATTATAGCAAAGAAAATGTCTTCAGTATGACCAAAACACAAATGGAACAGGGATAAAATGAGTCACATCCAAGATGCGCATTTGAGAACTTGAAAATAATGGGCCACTTTGAGCAAAATGGATAATTTTACTATTTGGCTATCATATTAGGTGGTTTTATTTTGGAGATGAGCGGAACTTCTGAAATTCTACTTGGATAGCTTTTAAAAATGTCATATAAGGTTTTGCTGTTTGGTTTTTATATGATAAAAGTAACTCATGCTTGTGGTAAAAATGTTTCAAATAGTAAAGAAGAGTATCGGGCTGTTTGGGGTCGGCTAGATGGTGCTGCTGGTGGTAGTTAGCGTCAAAGCTGGTCCCTAGTGATCCACCTCCTGATGTTCATGCTTGTACATTTCCCACCCCACTGAGGGGCGGCTGGACTTAGTGACTTGCTTCTAACAAACAGATAAGACAGAAGTAATGGGACGTCCCTTAGGAGATTCGGTTATAAAAAGACTGTGGCTTCCATTTGTGCTCTCTTGCTCCCTTTCTCTGTCCCTCCCTCAAATGTCTCATTGTGCGGAAGCCAGCTGTCCTCTCATGAGCAACCCTATGGATAGGCCAGTGATATCTCTGGCAAACAGCCACCAAGGAGCTGAGACTCTCCAACAGCCACGTGTGTGGGCTTGCAAGCAGATTCTGCAGCCCTGGCCAACCCTGGAGATATCTATACCTTGTCGCAGCCTCGTGGGGTGTCCTGAGCAGGAACCACTACTGACTCCCTGACCTGAGAAGTCATGTTGGTCCCTTCTAGCTGCAAAGCTTGGTGAGCACTTGTTACTGTTCAGTAGATAACTAATAGACTACATTAATTACCTTTCACATCTCTGTGGGTTTCTATAATAATTTGCCCCCTCAATACACGCACATATACTCACAATATGTTTTTCATCCAAGACAGGCGCTCCCCTGGAAAGCTGTCTTCTGTGGGGTGACTGAGCAATCCTAGCAGCTTCTATGCGTGGTGGGAAGATTGCCTGGATGAATCACAACTTCATGTACCCCAGACAGAAAGTGATGTATGTTACTTCTGTTTACATGTCATTGGTTGGGACTACTCACTTGATCCACCTAACTGCATGAGAAAATGGAAAATTGGCGGAGTATATGGATAGTAAATGAGTATAAAATGTTTCTACCATGTGTATGACATAAAAAGTGAAAATCCACTCTTCTCCATCAAACATTACACGTTTAACTGCTTGAATTGTGTTCTTTCCAATACATACACTTATTGCACAAGCACACAGGCACATAAAAATATGTATAAAATTTATGTATATCATATACAGCCATGCATTGATTAACAACAGGAATAAGTTCTGAGAAATGCATTGTTAGGTGATTTTGTTTTCCTTTTTATGCAAACATCATAGCATATACACAAGCCTAGATGCCTGCTACATACCTAGGCTATATCATAACCTATAGGACCATTGTCATATATGTGGTGTATTGTTGACTGACGTGTCATTTTGAGGTGCATGAAACACACACACACACACATACATACACACACATATATATATAAAATGTGTATATATACATATGCATATATAAATTTTATATATCACATGTATATAGTAGTGCTGGCGATTAAACCCAGGGACATTCTACCTCTGAGGTACATTGTCAGCCCTATTTTATATTTTTATTTCAAAATAGGGTCTCACTAAGTTGCTGAGGCCTTTGCTAAGTTGCTGAGGCCAGCCTTGAACCTGCAATCCTCCTGTCTCAGCCTTCCAAATACTGGGATTACAAGCATGCACCACCATGCCATCCCTGGCTGTGTCACATATGCCTTTGTGCTTATATGATATTTCAAATATACAAATTTAAAATATATATGATTACATAATTATTATATAGATATGACACCTGCATATATAAAATAGGGTCAAGTTTCTACATAGACATCTATCTCATTCTTAGTGATATCTGTTAGGCATTCATTGGTATGAATGTGTCACAACTCATTTAATTGTTCTTCTATTAGTAAAGGATAGTTTAATCATTTCTATGGCTCAGTACTGCCTTATCCTGATTTTCACCGGCTACTTCTCTACTTGTCCATATGACATCATGTGCATGTTTTGGACCCAGTGCCAAGAGCACAAGTCCTGTCTCCACCAGCTCTTGACTCATTTCACTCTGCTGGCTGCTTAAATAAAAGGCGTCATGATATTTGTTCCCTTTCAGAGGCAATAAGAAGTACTAGAGAGTCATTCAGGCATTCATCTTCATTTGCTATCATTTTTATGAGAACAAGGGACAGAAAAGAACTAGAACATTTATTAAGCTCAGAGCATTTGTGCATTGTAAGGATACTGTGCATACATTTCTATGTTGATTTCGCTATATCCTCATAGCACCTCCATGAACTATGTAATTGTTATTTCAGTCCCACAGTGAAATCCTCTTCTTGGGCTTTAAGCCCCTCCCCACCTCCATCCCCACCATTTATCATCACCGTGTAATTTTTTTCTTTTTGGTGGAAAACAAAGTTAACACCCTGCAATGATTGCTACTTTTCTTAGTGAAAATATTGTAAAAATTTAGGTGCCCTTTGCCAGAAGATAGACCATACATATTTAAAGAGGGAAAAGAGCATGCCATGTTTGCAAATTTCCTGGGATAATTTTCTCTGTCTAAAAGTATGCCAGCTTGATTTCCACTGTTTCTATTAAAGAACAGAATTAAAAATACATGTATATCCCAAATGATGGGAGAGGTGACTGGCTGTCTTTATTGGTCCCTTATTTCCACTTGGGAATTCTACTGAAGGGCAAGAATGTTCTCCGCTTTTGAAGCAGTAGCCAGTTCATGTCTGTGTGGTCTGAGGGTTGCAGGCAGACTCCTCTGGGTCCTTTTCTCTGACCAAGTGAGGCAGCTCAGTTCAGAGGTCTGGGACAGCTGGACAGAAAAGTATTCCAGCTTCAGCAGAGAGGTGGGGGCAGGGAGGGCAATATCTGGATTTTGTACAGCATTTTCTTGGATGGGGAAGAGAGGGAGAGAAAACTTCCTTGATTGGTCTTTGCCTTCGGGAGATTTGCAGCTTACTTCTCTTTGTAGTTCAAGCAAATAAAGTTAAGACTCAGTCCAGAGAGGGAGGGAGCCTTCTCCAGTCCTGGCAGGTACTATGACCATATTACTATTTCAATTTTGCAGATGAATGAACAGAGGCTCAGAGGGATTAAGGAACTTGACCCCTTGCACAGGAAACATGTTTTTCTTGTTTAGATTGAAGTAGGTGATCTCTTGAGGTCTCTTAACATTTAAAACACATTGTTCTATGCAGAGCTGTGGCCAAATTATATGCATCCATAGCTCTCCTTCCATCCCAACCCTTTGAATACTTTCTCTAGCTAGCCTCAAGATAAATTTTTACTCAACAGACTTTAGCTGGACAGGCAGGTTGAGCACTATTTGGAGAGAAGACTCTGCTAATGCATTTGATTTGTCCAAAGAAATGGACAAATCTGCCCCTCCAAGAATTATTATCACTGGGGGATGAATACCTGTGTCTTCACAGTTCATTTACTCATTCATTCAATAAATATTAATTGAGTGTCAATTATGCATCAATGTAGTTGCTAGGACTAAAGTGATAAACAAAAAAGCCAAAACTTCTTACAATAATGAATCTTTTTTGTAGTCTAGTGAGGGAAAAGAGTCAAAGTAACAATTAAGTAGCATCAGGTGAAAAGGATTACTGTGGAGAAAAACAAAGCAGGAAAGATAAAGCAAATGCAGGGTAGAGGAGGTTGCATTTATTTATTTATTTATTTGTACTGGGGATTGAACCCAGAGGTACTCTACCTCTGAGCTATACCCTCAGCCCTTTTATTTTTTGTTTTGAAACAGAATCCTGCTCAGTTCCTGAGGCTGGTCTAAAACCTGTGAGCCTCCTGTCTCAGCCTCCCAAGTACTGGAATTTGCAGGTGTGCACCACCACACCTAACTAGGAAGTGGCAACTTTAAATAGAATAGTGAGGAAGGGATATTTGAGCCCTGAGCCCTTCAGACATCAGAGGTAAGGATGTTTTGGGATTTCCAGGGAAGACAGGAAGGCCAACAAGGATGGAGAAGAGTGGAGTGGGGGAGAAAAGTGAGATGTGAGGCCACATACGTAGGGAAGGGGCAGGCATGTGAGACCTTAGAGGATGTTATAAGGACTGTAGCTTTTACCCTGAGTAGAGCAGGAACATTGTAGGGATTCCAGCAGAGGAGTAGTAAGATCAGACTTATTTTGTAATTGGATCACTGTGGCAGATCTGTTGAAAATCAGCTCTAGGGAGGCTGTTTGGCATCTATTGTGATAATCCAAGGGGGAAAGGATGGTAGCTTCAATCAAGATAAATGTGATGGAGGGAACACGAAGAGGTTCTGATGGACTGAATGTGGGATTGGGAGAAAAGAAGAGGCATGAATCAACCCCTTTGGTTTGAACAATTGGAATAATTTAGGAACAATTAGGAGTTCAGTTTTAAACATGTTAAGTATAAATTGCCAACTAGGTACCTAAATGACAGATTACAAGTCTGTGTTTTGGGGGAGGAATCTGGACTGGAGAAAAAAAAAAGCTTGGGAATTGTAGACTGGGACTCAAGTCTTGAGATAGATGAGTTTGTCTGGGAATGAATATAGACAGAGAAAAGAGAAGGTCCCGAGACTGAGCCTCGGGGCACTGCAAAGCTAGGAGGCTGCAGAGATGAGGAAGAACTGGTAAATGGCACTGAGAGGGAGAAGTCAGTGAGACAGAACCAAAACCAGGAGGAGCAACATCCCAGCAGTAAAGAGAAGAAAATGCTTAAGGAGACAGCGATGAATAGAATCAGATCCTGCTGACAGAGCAGATAAAATCAGGACTAAAACTGACCATTGGATTTAGCATGTTTCAGCCAGAACCATAACAAGAGGAGTTTGGGTGCAACGTGGAGTGAAAGCCTAGCTGGAGTGGGTTCAGGAGTTAATGGCATGGGACAAAGGACAGGGAGATTTTGAAGGAAGCCAGATTTTGAGGGTTGCTGCCGCCCAGGCCTCTTCTGCTCTGCAGAGATTCTGTATGGATTTTCCTAGTCTGAACAACTCAGACTTTGAGGTTATTTTCATGAGAACAAGAGGATGGATTGTAACGACATGTAACCCCTATACAGTTTTCCGAAGTGAGATAGAGGTTTACATTGAAGAGAACTGAAAAACACATCTCTTGGTTCGGGTGGCTACCTCAGAATGCCATAGACTGAGGAGCTTAAACAACACATATTTACTTCTCACAGCTCTGGAGTTTAGAAGATCAGGGTGGCAGCGGTCAGGGCCTGGGTGAAGACCCTCTTGCTGATTTACAGATGACTGCCTTCTTACTGTAGCCTCACCTGGTGGTAGAGAGAGCCCTTCCCATCTGGGCACTAATCTCATTCCTGAAAAATCCACCTCTAGGTTTTAATTACCTCCCAGAGGCCCTCCCTGCCTCCGCGTATCATCACACCAGGGATTAGGGTTTCAGCATGTGGTTGGGTGGGGGGGGGGCACAAACATTCAGTCCACAGAGATGTCTCTTGGAGAAAATGAAGAGCGGGTCCTGAGCAGTGAGACCAGGCTAGGCAATGGCGTGCTCCTATGGGGCAAAGGATTGCATGAGGTATTGTGTAGCAAATCTTAGATCTAGCATGTTCGTTTGATTGTAATTCTTTTATTTCTAACCCTCAGTAAAGTCTCTTGTGTATGCACACACATACATCCCGTGTGTTTATTGTGAACACATCCCTTGTGTTCACGGTAAAGTGGTAAAGTGGGGAATATAGGGAGGCGTGGCTCCCCTAAGAGCCTCAGGCTGAGTCTTGAATGCCAACAGGAGGAAATATTAAGGGAAAACCAGGGTGGAAGTTTCCAGCAGCGACCCACAGAGGTGACTGGGAATGAACAGTGAGCTGAAGCACAGAGAAGCAGCTGTCAAGTAGATGTTGGGCCATGAAACAAAATCAGCAGCTTCTCTTAAATCCACTAGGGGACAATGACAATGTGGAGGGGATGCTACATATGCTAGTGAGGAGGAAGGCAGTGGAGGAGGGTATCGCTCAGGAAACCCTTCCTTCCTCCCTCCCACCAGTCCTGACTTTTGGGCTGGCTCAAATGGACACGTCTTGCTCTACTTTGAGGCACTGGAGAAGACATAGCAGGAAGTGAAAAACATAACTCGTAGTCATCGTAGGGAACCACATGGGCAGAGGGCATTGTGGGAACAGCTGCTCTCAGGAGAACCAATCCGTTGGAATAGATGCTGCGCTCACTGACTTAGCTGGACCGTGGCAGCCCAGCTTCTTATAATACCATTCTGCCAACAACGTGGGTGTCAAACAGGAGCCTGATGAAAGTGAGAAACGGTATTCCTGTAACTCCAGCAAGACAGAATTCAGAACCTTCAGCACCCCTTCGCTAACAGCACCTGAAACTAGCTCTATGTTGCTGGAGGAGGAGCCACCCTTTCCTCCCTTCCTCTCTTTCTTGTATTCTGGTGTTTGGGGTGATGTCTCCCCTGCTCCTGACCTTCTGAGGTGCGAGGCCTTTCAGAGGTAAGCTGCTCTGGCTCACCCACCAGGCCAGCACGTCCATTCTCAGTTGTGACCATCAAGTAGCAAATATATGGTCGCCCTACTAGTTGTGTATCCTCTTTCAAAGAGCACTGAAGGTATTCTTAACATTTATAAACATTGAATTTTTAGTGGTTTTTATTTCCTAATAATAGTAGTCCATTCTATCATGGGCTTCAGGAAACAAACCCTTGAGACTTGGGTGGAGTAAAATGACCTCCCCAAAGTGATACTTGATCGCCCCCTTCCCTTCAACCCAGGGACTCAGGCCAGGTGTTCCTAGGAAGAGCTCTTTCACAGGGATAAATGCACTCTTGGTATATCCTGACACAACCTTCTAGACTTACCTTGACTCTTAGAACTGGTTGATCACGCAGTTGAACTCCATGGTTTCTAAAGTGGCTACAGGTGCCAGGTGTGGTGGCGCACACCTGTAATCTCAGTACTTGGGAGGCTGAGTGAGACAGGAGGATCTCAGGTTCAAGGCTAGTCTCAGCAATTTAGTGAGACCCTCAACAACTTAGCAAGACCCTGTTTCAAAAGGGAAAAAAAGGGTTGGGGGTGTAGCTCAGAGGTAGAATGCCCCTGGGTTCAATCCCCAGTACCAAGAAAGAAAGAGAGAGAGAGAAAAAGAGAGAAAGAAAGAATGAAAAAAAAAAGAAAAGAAAAGAAAGAAGGAAGGAAGGAAGAAAAAGAAAGAAAGAAAGAAAAAGAAAGAAAGAAAGAAAGAAAGAAAGAAAGAAAGAAAGAAAGAGAAAGAAAGAAAGGCTGCAGTTCCAGACGATGGAAACAAAAGGAATTCTCAGAATTACATTCTGGCCTGGTGTCCCCTAGATCAGGGAAGTTGATTACTTTTGGTGTAACTTACTGACTACTGGTGACAAAGAGAGGGGTAAGATGCAGTTCTTTCCCCTTTCCCAGCCCCACTTCCCCTTTTGTGGCTTAGGGCAGGGCTTCCCAGCCTGGCCCTGTTGACGTTGGGGAGGGGTGATCATTCATGGGGGCAGTGCTGTGTATTGTGTGATGCTTAGTGGCATCTCTGTTTTACTTGCTAGATGCCAGCAGCACCCCCTAAATACCCAGTTGTAGTAACCAGAATGTCTCTAGATATTGTTAAATATCCACCGCAGGAGGAAAATGTCCCCAGTTGAGAACACTGGTCTAGGGGCTCCACTCTGCTTGGACTGGGCCTGGAGCATCCCGTCTCTTGCCATTTTCCCAGTGGGGCAGGCTGCAGGGGTATCTAGAGATGCGCTGGCAGGCACTCTGCACAGAGGCTCCTGGGGTCCTGGGCATCTCCTGTGCTGTGGGGTCTCTACACTGCCTCTTCCACAAGAACCTCTTCTCTGCTCACCCTTGCCTTTTTTACTCCATTTCCTATGTCCTGTCAAGTGTCCAGAAAAGAAAGCAAGGGACACACCTATAACGACTCCTCCTCTGATTCCTGTCCATTAACTAAATTGACAGCAAGTGTGCGTACTGTTAAACTCCAGGGGAAATATTACGCACCTGGATTTGATTGGCCTTATCTTTGATCAGGATGAACCAGTAGAGAAGCTGATGGATCTTTATTGGCAGAAAAAAAATCCTGACACCAGTCAATCAAAAAACATTTGATAAATACTTAACCTAAATTTGCTTAGCTCAGTAGCTTTAACCTCACAGGTATCATTTCCGTGCACAAATGAAGAGGCATACATTTGGAATTTTATTTTAAGTACCACATATATTTTTTAATCGCTCTGATGTTCCCAGCAACCTCTGAACATGCCTGGCTTGCTTCGGGAAGCCTGGCTTGCTGCTGGGATTTTGTGTGTTTTAGTACATTCTATTGGAATGTTTTCTTTTAGACATTTATGTCTGCCAAGTCTGTGACATTTCTCTCATGATGCGTGTCTCCATGAGTCACCAAATGCTTATTATTGAGCTGTAGCTTAACTTCTGCATTGACTAATTCTGCTTTCTGCACAAAAGCCTGCAGGTTGTGCTCAGGGGGAGGACTCCGGGGTGGCTTCTGGGAGGGCAGGGTGACATGTGGACCTTCATGCACTTGTTTTCTGATTTCATTCCATCAGGACAATCTGTTCTTAATTCAGGGCATGTAATGGTTTAGTGGAAGAACTACTGTTCACTCTTCCAGTGTTTATTTATTAGTAAGCTCTCCCAGGTGAGGGAGGGCTGAGAATATTGTTGGGTTGATGTCTGTAAGCTCTTCTGAACCTTCTCCTGTATTCTATTTTCTGGTTTTCTTTTTGAATCATTTCCTTATAGGATGTTTCCCCTTATGGTCACTGTTTGAATCATGCAGGATACAGCTTGGTTTGATGTATATATTATTAGAGAGCCTCGAGGCTCCAGGGTAGGTTTAAATATTTCAACTCTGGAGAAATTTCTTAGGTGTGGTCTCATTTGGTCATGCAAAGTTTTCTGGAACAGCCACTGTCTCAACCATGCCTAATGAACGTCTCCCTTTCTGCGTGCCATTCTAAAGGCTGATAAAATTACCTACTTCCCCAGCCTCCCTTGAAGCTGGGTGTTTCCATGTGACCTGGTTTCAGGACACTGTGACAGTTGAGGAAGTATACTGGATTTGTAGAATTTCTGGGAAGGTTTCCCCTCACTGATAAAAAGAAAGAAGTATATAAGTGCCGCACTCTCTTACTGCCCTGAGTACCCTCCTGCTTCCTGCCTTTGACTATGTCCATGTGAAATGGCTGCAGCTGTGGCAGCCATATTGCAACCACGAGGGAAAGGTCTCTCCCTTCAAGAGAATCCAGAGACCAGATCCAGCATCTTTTTTTTTTTTTTTTTTTGCGGTACCAGGGATTGAACCCAGGGGCATTTTACCTCCGAGCTACACCCCCGGCCCTATTTTTTATCCTTTATTTTGAAACCGGGTCTCACGAAGTTGCGGAGGGCCTCACTAAGTAGCTGAGGCTGGCCGCGAACCTGGATCCTCCGGTCTCAGCCTCCCAAGTACTGGGATTACAAGCATGCGTGCGCCACCACGCCTGGCCCAGCATCTTGACAGAATAGGAGATGCAGCTAAAAGCCATAAGAAGTTTATTGTTTCCTGGGGTGGTTCTGTAACCTGCAGCTCATTGTAATGCAACAACAACTAAAGCTGGATCACCAACATTAACACATCAGTAACTAGTGCTAAAGCCTCAGACTTTCCTCTCTACAAGACCCTCTTCCTTTATCCCTCTCTGACTCTCTGTGTATGTAGTTAGTAAAGTTAAAGAAATACTTACAAAGCACTTCTGCAACTGAACAATGATGTGTGGATAACAGAATAGGAAGAGACATCATTCCAAATTATGTTTAAATTCATTTGAATCCTTAAAGTTGACCAAATCTAGTAAACAAAAGAGTCAAAGCAAGATTGAGAGTAGGTCCTAAGATGGAAATAGCTCTCTGATATTTAAGTCTGGATTAAGGCAAAACAATGCAGAAGCTCTGAAATTCCATGCTTTATGACTTAAATGACAATAATAATAATTTAATTTGTCCCCAGCCCTTCAACTCCGGAGTCCCCTTTAGAGCATTTGCCACCTTGAAGTCAAGCCACTCGTGGATGCCAGAGGGATCATTCTCTTATTACCTACAAAAGAAACAGCACAGACAGGGAGCCGGTCCCTGGCTCTCGGGGCCAGGTTCACCCCCTCCCCTTTGCTGGTTTATATCCAGACCAGTGGTATTTAAAATAAAGTTGCTTCTAATATTTGGAGCCTTCTGGAAAGGACTTGGCCTTTTGTTCACAATTGCACTCATATTAAGTGCAAACAGAAAGTTGATATAAGGCTTAGTTGTGCATTAGGTATTTTGCATATAACTCTTGAAGGTATAGAACCTTATAGGACTGGGGAATCAAAATTACATTTGGACAAAGAGCATGTATGCAATAAGATTCAGCTCAATGTAATTTTAAAGAGCCAAGATCCTGAGCTGCCTGAATCCACCTCTGAAAGACAGGGAAAAAAAAAAAAAGAGCTCAGCATGCCATGGCTGCACTGCTCAAACAACGACAAGATGTTCAAATGTGCGAACTCCGAGCAGGGTAATGCACTGTGACATGTTCAGAGGAGGAATTGAATTCCAGGAAGACAGCGACACAGGCTTCCATGCAAGCTGATTAATAAACTCCTCAAAGGATTACACCCAAATCAAATGCTTTCTCTGGAATAATGTGCAACAGGAGGTTGAAAAGTTCTCAACTAAGAGCTGGCAGCAGAATTCATCTCAGGGAGCCTGGCGTGGTGGCACAAACTTGTAATCCAAGTACTTGGGAGGCTGAGACAGGAGGATCGCAGGTTCGAGACCAGCCTCAGGAATTTAGTGAGGCCCTCTGCAACTTAGTGAGACCCTGTTTCAAAATAAAAAAAAATAAAATAGGGCTGGGGGTGTAGCTCAGAGGTAGAATGTTCCTGGGTTCAATCTCCAGTACCACACACACACACACACACATAAATAAATAAATAAATAAATAAATAAATAAATACGTAAATAAATAAATAGAATTCATCTCAGGATGGAAGCTGGCCCTGAGAGGCTGAGTCCCTAGGGTGTCTCTAGAGGAAGAGGGTGACACCACAAGGCCTGGGTGTTGACTGGTCCTGCAGGGGCCTGGGAGGGAAGGGCAAAGTGCTGAGCACCTGTAAAGAGTGTTTATGTGGGGTGCTGTTGAAGGAGGGTATGCGAGGAGAAGAGGAAGGAGGGAGAGAGCTCTAAAACATGGCATGAGGCCGGAGAACTACAGGTTATGTACAGCCCGTGAAGCGTTTGGGTGGTGGATGGGGCTGAGGGCTTCCAAGCACAAGGATGTCTTTCTCCTTCAATTTGAAGTTCTTTGCCATGCAAGTCGTTGTGTTAGTCAGCTTTCCGTCACTGTGACCAAAATACCTGACCATCACAACTAGAGGAGGAAAGATTTACTTTGGCTCAGGGTGTCATTGGATTCGGTCCATGGTCTGCTGGCTGCAGGGCAGAATCATCATGGAAGAAGGGTGTGGTGCTCACAGCAGCTAGGAAGGGGGAGAGAAGAGGAAGGAAGAAAGGCGCAGGGGACAAGACAGACCTTTCCAGGGCATATCCCCAGTGACCTGCTTCCTCCAACCAGTCCTACCTCCCAGTAGCCCATTCAGCTCTCAATGGATGAACCCATCACATGGATGGATTCACAGATGCGGTCAGAGCCCTCGTGATCCAGTCATTGCCTGAAAGCCCCCACTCTGAACCTGGCTGCGCCGGGGACCTTGCTTCCAACACGTGTGCTCTGGGGGAATGTTCAGTCTTCTTCAGCCTCCCTCCAAATTTCCAAGATGATGTGATAAGCACACAAATTTCCTTTTGTGAGTGTGTGTGTGTGTGTGTGTGTGTGTGTGTGTGTGTGACAGTCTGCATCTTACTTCCGGATCCAGGCACTGCAGACCTGAGATGTCACCCATGGGTGGACATCGTGCCTGTTAACAAAAAGAAAATGCAGGTGTGACATGAAAACCGTGTGTGAGTGTGAACACCTGCGATGAGCGAGCACCATCAGGTCCTTTGGTCCACCGTGTGCATTCATCCTGGAGTGAATCCACCGCGGGGATCCGAAGTGCGACTCTGGGAACCTCCCAAGCTTCCTGTGACACATCAGGGGAGCGGTCCTGCTACCAGTTAATTATCACTTAGATTTGTCAGAGAGGGGAAAAGCACCTCTCACATTTTATTTTAGAATATGCAAACCTTGGAAAAGTTTAAGGGTGATATGCTGCTCTTCCACCCCCATGGGTAGCCCTGGAATCAACCTGAAACCTGGTGGCAGAGGCTGTCAGTGAGGCTCAAGGGACACTCCTGGAGGGGGGGCAACCCTGGGGACAGAGATTCACACTAAGAAGGATGAAAACAATGTGGTGAGGGCCTGGAAGGGCAGGGGGCATGGAAATAAAAGATGGATCTCGAAGCAATTAGCTAGACATGATTTGTACCCAGAAGGGTTACAGACGCTAAGTGAACGAAGTCATACACAAAAGACCGCAGGTCACGACTGCATTTACATGAAATCTCCAGAGCCCGCAAATCCACAGAGACAGGAAACAGGTGAGCGGTTGCCAGGAGATGGAGGGCGGAGCGCGCAGGAAGGGAGTCGCTGCGTGGTGAGTGCTGGTTCCCTTTGAGGTGATGAAACGTTCCAGAACAGGATAATGTGATGGCTGCGCCACAGTAAGAACATTCTAAATGACACTAACAGTGACTTTTATGTTAAGAGTATTTTACCAGAATAAGAAAAATACACTCATACACACAAACTGATAAAGAAATCATCTTATACGTTGGTTAACACAAACTTCAATCTCTAGGCATTTCTACAAAATACCTAATTAGCAGCTATTCTGATTGCTCCTGATTTGTTTTTTAACCAGGGATTGAACAGAGGGGGGCTCTACTACTACTGAGCTGCACCCCCAGCCCATTTTATTTTTTATTTTGAGACAGGCTTTTGCTCAGTTGTAGAGGTTGACCTTGAATCAAGATCCTCCTGCCTCAGCTTTCCAAGTGGCTGGGATTACAGTCGTGCGCCACCTGGCCCAGCTAGTTCCTGAGTATTTTTACTAAGAAAAAACAGCACCATTTCAAAAGTAAGCTCCTGCCAGGTTTAGTAGCAGAGGCCTGTGATCCCAGTACTTAGGAGGCTGAGACAGGAGGACCTCAGGTTTGAGACCATCCTCAGCAACTTAGTGAGACCCTGTTTCAAAACAAAAAAAATAAAAAGGGCTGGGAGTGTAACTGGGAGGTAGAATGCCCCTGGGTTCAATCCCCAGTATCACACACACACACACACACACACACACACACACCTTTCATTTTCAGGAAGTCTTAACTATTAGAAACGCACTAGTAAAGTGAATTAAAATGACCTGTCTGCCTATGCGAGTTGCTGAGCCAGCAGGCTGAAAAGGGCCTGTCAGGTGTCTCGGGTCCTCCCCACACTGACATTTTTGCCTTAACAAAGTGTGATGCTTTAGGCAAGGGGCAGCAGTCTTGCAAGGACAGCTGTATGAAGCTACACTCTAATCTACAGCAAGGTGGCTGCACTTCCTTGAGTAGATAGAACAAAAGATCTTGTGTGGGATACAGAAGTCTTGAAATATTATAGAATTTGGCTATAGATATCCAAAATCTAGCCTTAATGAGCACTACAATAGATGGGACAGGAATCTAAGAAAAATTTCAGAATTTTCTACTTGAAGACATATACTAATACATGCCCATTTTAAAAGCAGAAAAATATATTCCTGTTTGAAGAAATGCATGAGTAAAACCATATTTACTGGAAATGTTATGTTTTCTATTCAGGTGTGCAGTAAACTGTCCTTCAGTACTGAGGCTCCTGAGGGCTTGGATTTGATCTATAAAATACAACTCATTCACATTTCAAAGACACACATCTATTGCACAAACTCAAGGACACATGGTCATTGCCCTTACTTTATATGCTATAATCCTAAAGCACTTACACATAGTTTCATATTAGGAGAGATTAACAGTTCAGAAAGTATTTTACATTCTGATTTCATTAAAAGCAGCAGCTTAGCGAGACCTTGTTTTAAAATAAAAAATAAAAAGGGCTGGGGGGGTGTAGCCCAGTGGTAGAACTCCCCTGGGTTCCATCCCTAGTCTCTCTCTCTCTCTCTCTCTCTCTCTCTCTCACACACACACACACACACACACACCCGTGAAAAACATCAATAGAAAAAGTTACTGGCTCCCTCTGGGCTCAGGGAGTGTTGGGGGAAGGGCAGTAGAATTTTCTTGACTTCCATTCCCCAAGGCCAGGGTTCCCAGCTCCTGTCTCCATGTGCCAGCCTCCTTTTGTGTTGCTCTCAGCTCCTCTAGAGTCCCCTGAGAAATCAGGGCTCTGTTCTGCTGGGATGTCAGGGTGTCTGAGAGTTTTGTGATGGCTCAAAGGAAGATGTGAATTTTGTCCCTGGGAATGAGCAGTGTTTTGTATTTTTCAAAGCCCTGCTTTCAGACAGTTCCCGGCATAGGAACACTTGAACGTCTTATCTTTTATCATCAGTGTAGCGGAAAAATACTAGTCTGAGGAAGTGGGCCGCGAGAAGCCGTCACAGCCTGCCCACCTTTAGTATTTGGGGATGACGTTAGGAGCTTTCTGCAACCCAGACTCAGATCTGACTCAATGTGGGGAGAAGCCAAAAATACCAGGGCACCTCAGGCGGGGTGGGGTGGGGTGGGGGAATATGAGAACAGCAAGGAGCAGCCAAGAGGAAGGGAAGCTTTGTTTCAGGTCCCAGGAGGAGATGTAACCAGGTTAAGACACAAAGGCTGTGGAAAACATACATCTTTCCCAGAAAGTGGTGCCGACTGGGTAAAGAAGTACCCACGCAAAGCTTCTATTCATTGGAGCTTTGAGGTCTGCGATTTTCTCTAAGTGTGGGAGGGGCAGGTATCTTGAGACAAGGAGATGCTGAGAACACAGTGCAAACTTGCCCTCCCCCGCCCTCCCTTCCAGTGGATTTATTAGGCAGCCAGGCAAATTGGTGTGCAAAGAATAGGTTAGCTGGATAACAGCCGGGTAAATGGCAAATTATGAATTTTTTGCAGGCGTGCACAGATCTGCAGTTGCACAGAAATGAAATTATATGAAGCAAAGGGCTCGCTGTGCCAGCTCTGGGGCTGAGCACTTGCCGGGCCACTGGGCGCTGGGAAAGGCTTTATTTGGAGTCTGTCTTGCAGCCTGCAGTTCTGTGCTGAGCCATCCCAAGCACGGAGGTGTTTACTCACCCATGTGAAGAGGCCGTTTTAACTCTCCATCTTCCCCTCCAGCATGCAGTATTGATTTTCCGCTGTAAGGAGACAGAAAGACCTTTCTTCAAAGTACCTTTGGGGGCGGAGTTGGCTGTGGACCCAGCTTTTCTAGCCAGGGCCTGCATTCAGGGAACACAGACTCTCTTTCTCAGTTGCAAGTTGTGTTTGTGCAATTTACTAGTTGTAACAAGTTCATGTTTTACTGTTGGTTGTTCAAGAAAAATCCAACAGATTGAAGCTGTTTCATCACTTGATTAGTCTAAACAAGTCTGGATAATTAGCGTGGCTAATTAATACCTATGTCTATTGTGCATCTGAGCTGACATATTTTGAAGGTGGTGCCAGTTCAAAAATGTAGAAATAATTACTCTATAAAATTGGGCACAAGGCGTCTTTCTGCTGGATTTCACCTTGAATATGCAAATGTTCTCTCTTTTGAAATGTGATTTGCAAAATTAAGGAGTATTTGAAAATTCTCCAATCTGGAAATCTGGAACTGTTTCTTTTTTTTATTACAGGAGTTTATGAAAACCGTGATTCTGCCTTACAGTCATAAAAGGCTTACTAGCAGCATCTTGTAAAGGAGAAAAAAAATTAACAGCTACCCCTTGCTCTAAAAAAGCTTTGTAAGTAATATGCTGAATTTGTAGTCTTGATAAAGCTGAGAATTAATGTTTTATTACTTTGAAATTAAGTACTCAGGTTCCCCATCGTTTAGCTAAATTAAGTATGAAATTCCTTGCCAGGCTTTCAAAAGGCCTTGAACCACATATACCCAACACCTACAGTCCAGTATGAGATTGCAGCTCACTTTTATTAGATGTAAATGCCATAAAATACAGTACTTGGATATAGGAGAAATCTCAGAGGTCCAGAGGGAGTGGAAAAGACCTGATGCTTGAGCCAACAAGGCACTGGGGACGGATCCATTGACTCATTTGCTATCTATTGCCTAGGAAGTCTCTGAAGGAGATGTATGGGGACTGGTACTAAAAACAATTCTAAATCTAGAAACCGTTTCCTTAATAAGTTATTGGTAGTGTCTAGTACTATCGGTGGAAAGAGTGAGTTACTTCGGAGTGCTGTTGTTTTGGAAAGAACAATGTTGGTAGTGCCTTTAGTTAGTTATGTAGCTGACTACTACTACTACCTTAGCTTTGTGATAGCGAACTCTTTCATTTCTAGGTTAGAAGTTCCTATGTTATATAGCCATCCTGCCTTGTTTCCCCACTGTGATGGTTAGTTTTATATGCCAACTTGCCTAGGCTATGGGTGTCTAGTTGTTTGGCCAAATACTAGTAGAGGTGTTACTGTCAAGGTATTTTGTAGATGCAATTAACATTTGCAATCAGTTGACTTTAAGTAAAGTAGGTAGATTACCCTTCAAAATGTGGGTAGGCCTTGTTCAATCAATTAAAAGTCTTAAGAACAAAAACTGAGATGTCTTAGGGAAGGAAAAATTCTACCTCAAGATTGTAACATAGAAATCCTGTCTGAGTTTCTAGACTCCTGGCCTGCACTGCAGATTTTGGACTTGCCAGTGCCCATAATCGTGTGAACCAATTCCTTAAAATCATTCTCTCTCTCTCCATATTTATGTCCCTATGTGTGTGTGTGGGGTGTGTGTGTGTGTGTGTGTGTGTGTGTGTGTATGTGTGCACATGCGCATGCATTGCTTCTATTTCTTGGGGGCACATTATTAGGTTGTAATTCATTTAGTTTTAAAATTAACCAATTCAGATCCCTATTTTCATTTATATCAATAATGTATCTCAATACAATTATATCAATAATGTATTTTTGCATCTCAATACAAAAATTCTCCTGACACATACACACCCCATCCCCCAGCCACAAGGCAAGCCAGGAACTCGAATAGGCTGGAAAATTGTGCCTGTCTTTGGGAATGCTCCCTTCTCTGCATCACGGGGTCTCTGCCAAAACAGGCCCCTAGCCAGGTCCTCTGGCCATGCTGAGCCATCCCTGGCCACTCCTGGTCATGCTCTGGTGGCAAGGACCTTGCTGTGATGGCAGCACACCTTGGGGTGCAGGGAAAGGTTGGAGCAGCATCTCTTCCCCCAGCCTCATGCTCAATTCTAAATCTAGAAACGGTTTCCTTAATAAGTTATTGGTAGTGTCTAGTACTATCGGTGGAAAGAGTGAGTTACTTCGGAGTGCATGGTCTCTGTTTTGGAAAGAACAATGTTGGTAGTGCCTTTTAGTTAGTTATGTAGCTGAAGGGCAAATTTGGATAGAGACCAAGAGAGTTCTTGGAAGATGGGGACAGATAACCTTTACATTTGAGGTTCAATCTGCTATGATTGGTACCTTTACATTTGGGTTCAACCTTCTACAATATGTTGGATGGATTGAAGTGACTGCTGTTGAAGACAGATGTTTATAGATGAAGGCCTCAAGACGACACTCACATTAAGGGATTTAGAGTGATGGCTTGGGACAGCATCATTGTTCAAAGCAGACACAGGTGTGGCTGATGCTAGACCACTTCTGGGTCCCCAGCAGATTATGGCTTTGGATGCCTAGACTGATTCTGGGGTGCTGAGAGCACTGAGGTCAGGGGCACAAGTCAGAATAAAATTCAAAGGCAAATGCTGTGGGAGTGGAGTCGAGGAAGAGGGCAGCCATGTGGGGCTCAGGGAGGACCCACAGGAGGCTTCCTCTGATGTGGGTCTTGAAGGATAAGGCCGACTTCAAAAGGTAGAAGAGCTGATGAGAGTGTTTGAACAGAGACATGGAAGTATAAGATACATACACTGTCATCTGGCCAGATCAGAGGGTCTGGGTAGAGGACCGGAGGAGAAGAGGCTCAGAGGTAAATGATAGGCAAAGCAGTTGCAGGGGTGAAAGGTGCCCCGAAGGCCGGGTTATTGAGGAGAGCAGCAATGCGATTAGAACCGTGCTTCAGGAAGACTTAATGTGATAAAGATGTTCTGGATGGTTTTGAGAGTGATGCAGGATAGACATTTAGAAGGCTAATGGCTATTATCAGTGAAGGGTAGAAATCAGAGTTGAAGCTGTGACAACTAAATAGAGAAGACATTTTAAAGATAGTGCAGAAGTCAAGGCTATAGGATGTGACAATAAATTTGGGACAGTGAATAGGAGTGGGGGGGTAAGTGCAGATCCTACTATTTGCAGTTAGTGCTTGAACACATAGGGATAACAGGAACAAAGAGTTCAGGAAGAGAAACTGGTATGCAAGATAAAGCAATTTCGTCTTCAGATATTTGGGGTTTGGAAGTTCTGGTGAGACAAAATGGTGAGATTTTTTTAGAAACCCACTGGAAGCATAGTCTGAAATGTAGGAAGGAAGTCAGGATTAGAAATATGTTATTTTCTGGGCATAGTGGCGCATATCTGTAATCCCAGCACTTGGGAGGCTGAGACAGGAGGATCGTAGGTTTGAGGTCAGCCTCAGCAACTTAGTGAGGCCCTGTTTCAAAATAAAAAATAAAATAAGGCTGGAGGTGTAGCTCAGTGGGAGAATATCCCTACGTTCAATCCCCAGTACCAAGAAGAAAAGAGACAAAAGAAAAGAAAGGTGCCATTTGCTTCTACCAGCTGCCTCTGTAAGGTGTGTCTGGGATAAACCCAGGCCTTTCAGGCAAATATCCTTTCACACTTACAGGACAATGTGCGGCAGTGGTTAAAGCTTTCATGTTGGTTCCAGCTGAGTCCAATGTAGTTATTTTCAGACCCTGTAAACACTGGGGATGTTACCCAGACTCTCTGTGCCTCCATTTATCTGTAGGTTGGAATGCTATCAGGATTCCTTTATTAAAGGAGTTAGTGAGCACACGACACCTGGCTAGGCTGCTATTGTTGTGCCTGCTGGGATCTGCTAATGGAAGTCAATTTTCTCCTCTAGCCAGATCATATGGCTGTGACTACCAGGGCAACTTTCCTTTCCGGCCTGCCCCAAATCACATGTAAAAACTTCTTTTCCTTTTCCAGCATGAGTTGCACCCACCTGGAGAAGAGAAGAAGTACAATCCTAACTCCACTCTCTGTCTACGGGCTTCTTTCTTCTCCCCTGTGTCTGAGGAGGATAGAGGTGACCTCAAGGCTGTGCTGCACCCTTAACTCTGAGGATGTACTTTTCTGGTTCAGAAATGAACTTAGCTTTCTCTTTTCCCCTGGAAGAAGAAACATTAATCCTTAACCAGACAATTCATTTGCACAGAGGTGATGGCTGAAGCTTCAGGGTAGAACAGCATTACCAATGGAGTATCTGTAGAGAGATTGTCGAGAACTGAGTCTTGGGGGATACTATCATTTATGAGAAGAAAAATGTGCTGTTATTGCTAACAAAAAAACACCATGAAAAATAACAAGAACTTCTTTCTTTTTTTTTTTTTTTGCTACTCTATCCCCAGCACTCTTTCATACATACAACCAATATTTAGTTAGTTAGTTTTAAAATTTGAGACAGAGTCTCGCTAAGTTGCCCAGGCTGGCCTCAAACTTGTGATCCTCCTGTCTCATTCTCCCAAGTAGCTAGGATTACAGGCATGTGCCACTACGCTCACCATCAACAGATACTGACATCTACTGAATAGAAGCCCCTAGAACTGGTTTAGGAATAAAATAGTGAACAAATTAGTCAAAAAAGTCTTGCTTTCATGGAACTTAGATTAATCATAGTAGACACTCAAAAATATACTTGTTAAATGAGTGAATGGATATTTGAACAAGAAGCCTGTCTGAGTGAATGCAGCCTCTATTGAGTGCAAACAGTGTGATATACATTGTATATTGATAAGCACTGGGAAGTCTTGGTAAAGAAATAAAAATAAGAGGTGATTACTTGGAGCATGGGTAGGGCATAGAGGAATGGAAGGAAGAAGGGTGACTACTCCAGGCAAGAAGACAAATGGAGGCAAAGAAAAGGTCTGGAGAGGGAGGTTTGCACAATATCTTTAAGGAATACAAAATACAGCAGCTGGAGCAGTCTTGGGGAGCAGTAAGATGGCTATAGGAGTGGAAAGGGGGGGAATAGAGAAAATGAGGTCAAGGAACTTGAACATCTTTATTTGGCAACATGAAGCACTATTTTGAGCAGAGGCCTTCTTCCAACATTTCCAAGATTAACAAAATTGAGCATTACAGATTTTCTGGTCAGTAAGAAGAAACACCCCCAGAGGAAACTAGGTAGCATCTGTTAAACTTCTACTAAGTGTCAGAGATTAGATGAGGCAATGCGACCTGTATGAATCAGCTCCATGACCCTCATGTGCAACAAACATATTGATTAAATTGGATTATATCTCAGTTCGCCCAGACCAGCCAGAGTTGGTGAGAAACTCAATTTCAATTCATGCTGGGGAAGAATAAGCATCTTCTCTTATCTTGAGGACTTACCATAACCTCAGGATTTACACAGTCTAGGAGACTTAGAAAAAGCCTCTGGTCTTTGGTCCATAATTACTACAACAACACGTATTTTGTGTGCTCTCTCTCTTTGTCAACTTAGTACTTGGGACATTTCCCAAGCCTTTCAACCTGTCTTGGAGGTGCCCTCCCTAGCCTGCTTTCCCCAAATAATCCAGTTTAGGCTGGGTGTTTCCAATACTTACTAAATCCTAACATGAACTAATTATGTCTATTTTCCACTTGTATTTTCTGGAGTCTTTTGCAGTTTTTACTCTAGTTGGTCTTAGCTGAGTGTTTTACTCAAGGGACACTATGATCCTATAGCCCTGTTGCTTGGGTTCCTGGATATCTTCCATCTACTAGTCCTCTAAGTTGGCATTACTTCTTGCTGGTGTACCCAAGGACCACTAATGCTTTGGGGTGCCAGTGCTGCTTGGTAACCCTCTCTCCTCTCCCTCTTTTCCATAAATTTAGCTTTCTTCTGTGCTTATCTCTAGATAGGGATTTTGAAAAGATCTGATCAATTAGTACCTCACGTTATTATGTTGAAGACAGAGAGAGTGATCCCTCTAAAGGCCATCCTGGTACATGCACATCACCTGCTGAGCATTTACATATGCATGTTAGGACCCTTCCCAGATTATTTTTTATCAGCTTTTCCCTTGGGTACCCATTTAATTTGTTGGTTATTAATTTTTGTTGATTCCGTCTTTCTGCTTGAGTGGTTTACTCCTTTGGGTCCTAGGTGAAGTGTGAAGAAGGCAGTGAGGGATGTTCAGCCACACACAGGAGTTTGACAGGACTGTGGATGAAGAAAGGTCAGATGAGCACAGATGTTGAGTGTGAGGCCAAGGGAGTGATTGAAAAAGATACAGCATGGAATCCAGGTGTAACAGGGAAGGCAGGGAATACAGAAGTGTTGCTTAAGGTCCCAGCAGGTATAGTCAACCTGGCTGTGCAGCTAAATTGGAAGACGAGGAAGATGTGATTGGAGTGTAATATCTTTCTGAATTAGGACCCTGGAGGGAAAATTGCAAGGATAGGACAAGGTATTCAATAATGAATATAAATGAGCCTCAGGTAATCAGAAAATTGAAAGAGTTGTCATCCTATCAGGTGTTAATTCAGATCTTACTTTCCCTCCAGGTTGTGGTATAGTTGGATTACCTTACTTTTGTCTCTATTTTGTAATTGCTCATAGACCCCTTGAATTGTTATGGAAATTAGCCACTCTGGCCTTGACTTTGATGAACCTAAAACATAGATTTTATCCTTCTATTTTATCCTTGACACTTTTTACTGCTGTCTGCTCCAGGGAACCATCCAAATAAATCTCCAGCCTTTCTGTCACACATCAACACTGGTTCTCTTGGATAGAACCCTTTCTGGCTTTATCTTGGCTTCTACAAAGAATTTGATATCAGCTTAGTTGTTACCTAGCCCACTGCTTTTCCTGATACATATTGTGTTATTCAGCTTCCTATCACTATACCCAAATATCTGATGCGGTTAACTTATAAAAAGAAAATACTTGTTTTGGCTCACAATGATGGAGGTTCCAGCCTAAGATGGAATTGGTGGGGCATTGTTTTGGGCCTCTGGCAAGAGCAGCATACCACTGTGGAGCACAATGGCTGAGCGAACTGCTCATGTCACGAGCCAGGAAGCAAAGAGGGAAAGGAAAGGGCCAGGGTTGTACAGTCGCCTTAGAGCACACCCCCCAGTGACCTAAAGGTCAATAGTACCTCTCAATGGTGCTACCCTGGGGACCAAACACATGGACCTTTGGGGACATTCAACACCCAATCTATAGCATCCACTACCCTGCTGCCCTACATGAGGAGGAGCCAGACTTTCTGTTTGTGACCAAGGACTCAGCTTCACCTTCTGGTCATGCACTCTTTGGAGGTTATCTTTGGGTTCTATGGGCCTCCCTAGACCTTCACGCAGACAGTCACCCTGAGTAGCACCTTGGGGGTAGCTTGTCTGTTGTTGATCTTTCTCAGCATTTTTAGAGCTAGGAAGCCTGATTTGAGATCTTTCTTCCATGTGTCTCTGAGGATTTTCTCTTTTTAATGCTGTTTGAAATCAGCTGAGTCTGATGACTTTCCTGATCCTCAGAGTGAGCACAAAGTGACACAGAACATCGAAGGAAGGATGTTCAATAAAGAGGCAGAAGGCTCGGTCCTAGTTGGATGCTGATGTTGGTTTGGGTTAATTTTGCATTGACTTGAGTCAGATAAGGGTGTTCTGTGCTTTAGAGCATCACTAAGGCTCTGGGAAACAAGGCTAGCCATTATTGGGAATCATTGTCACTCCACCTATCTTTGGAATCCATGAGCTTTCAGTGAAAAGTGGTATTTTATACCAGGCTCTGTGCAACCTTACATTGATCCAACTCTCTCATTGGACCAATAACCAATATATTTAGCCCTAGTAAAAAGACAAAGACATCTACCATGAAAACTTATTTTCTAAAATCTAGAGGAATGGTGGCAGAGATAGTAATGAGAAGGATAGACTTCTGTTAAATTTCTGTTGTTTTATTTCCTTTAGACCTGTGTGAGATATCCTAGTTAAAGCACTCACAAATAGCTAGTGTGATAGACAGAACACAATTTTTGGAATCAGGCAGATTTGATTTTCGATTAGAGTCCATTCAAACCACTTATGTCATCTAGGACAAGTATTTCACTTTCTCGAAGCTTCCGTCTTCTCATTAGTTAAATGGGATAATAGTACTTATTCTTCTCAGTTGTCAAAATGCTGGGGCTACTTGGGAGATACTAGTGGATACTGTGGATTAGTCTATTTGCCATCCATTCCAAACTCCCTATGCTATAAACCCTTCTCTGCAAAGGCTAGAAAGCTAAAAAGGACATTTATCAAACTCTCTTGCAGCTGAACTTGGGGATGTGACTTAAGTAATATCAATCGCATGTGCTCAAATGAGACTTGACTGCAGAACAGAGTTAAGAAGGGAGAGCTATTGGCAGTGAGTGAAGTGACCATTTTGCAGACACCGGCTGTGGCAGTGGCAATGTGACTGCTGTCAGCAGCCTCTGGAGGGAGTGGCTTCCTGCATCAGTGTCCACTTTCCTTATTGTAGCAAAGTCCAGGTCATTCTGGAGGCCTGGAGTCATTGCTGAAAGCTTAGTGGAGGGCTTGCTCCTCAAGCCTTCCCAGCAATTTTGTAAGTAACTAATATCTGGGATAAATATTTTTATGCATAAGTTAGTGATAATAGTTTCTAGCTAAACTGTAACTGAAACAAAACAGAATAAACAATAGCTAGTCCTCCTTCTCATTATGCCGACACATACACTGACCTTGTACTGGATTCCAGGAAATGCAAGAAGGAATAGGGCACCATCCAGCTTATTTTTTTGTAGAAAGAGGCATATATATATGCAAGTGGATATATATTGAAATGATCTAAGCACCATATGTTGTTATCAAATTTCTTTAAGCATCAGAGGAAGCAGTAAATAACAATAGTTTTGTGATCTGGGAAAGACTTCAGAAAGATGGCATTTCACAGAGTCAAGAATGAGTAGGAGGTCACTACATGGATAAGAAGGGAGAGATGGAATGAGAGAAGGACATTCAGAGTCAAGAGCTCAGCCTTGCCAAAGTGGCAGAGATGTGAACATGCTCCTGTGTGGAGAAAGAAAGCGTGAGAGGTGCAGCATGGCTCGGATGTAGTGCTTGGTGGGAGTGGTGTAGGGAGGAGATGAATTTGAAGAGTCAGCCTCTGACCGGATTGTGTAGAACCATAGTGCCTAATTAGGGAATATGTTATCATTTGGTAATAGCAAGCCAGCAGGGATTTTGAAGCAAAGGAATGAAAATAAAGATTTTGTTGTTGTTGTTGTTGTTCATGAGAAAAACCCTGGCATCCATGTGGAAAAGAAATGAAGGGTGAATGGCCTCGAAGGCAAATATACCGTTGGAAAGAAAGCCAGTAAGAATGAGGGTGGCAGCAGTGATGGAGAAGAGGAGCAGAATTTAGAATATATTTGTGAAATCAAAATTTATAGGATTGGAGACCAAATGGATTGGAAGGGGAGGAAGAAGAAGAAAAGAAGAAAATGATGTTTCTAGGCAGAACGTAGGTTTCACTGGAGTGAGGACTTATGCTCGCCATGGTTGATTTATGGAAATAGCCTTGGTACTGAGAATCATTCCTAGCACATCCTGGGTGGTCCACACATGTGTAGGTGAGTGGGGTGAATGGGGTGCCACGAGCTTCATTGTCTTGGATAATGAGGTTATTTTGATGTCTGCAAGGCATCCAGGTAGGAATGTCTATTGTGTAAGTCTGGCGCAAGGGGAAAGGACTAGGTTGAAGATAGAAGCTGAGAAGTCATCAGCACAGAGACAGAAGTAGAAGCATAGATGAGGTGTTCAGGGAGAATATAAATGAGGAAAGAGCTAATGATGGGCTGCTGGGATCCACCAGACCTTAAAGAGTTGGCCGAGCAGAAGGAGCCTGTGAGGAAGATAGGCATGCAACGACTAGCAAGGGGCAGTACCTGGGGCCGAGTGGCATGTTGGACAGGAAGGTCAGAAGAAACTTGCCGGCACACACTGTCAACTCTGTGGCGAGATTAAGTGGGATAAAGTCCAACAGGCCGTTGGAATTCTAATGGGAGGTCTTTAATCACTTTCGCTAGTCTCATTGTAATAGAGTAATAGAGATGGGAGTCAAATTGTAATGGGTTTGGAACTGAATGGAAGGTGAAAAATTAGAGATGGTGAGTGTAGACTTGTATTTCAAGAACTTTTCGATCAAAGAGCAGGAGGGATGGGGAGTAGTGGTACACGCCTGTAATACCAGTACTTGGGAGGCTGAGACCGGAGGATTGTAGGTTCGCAGCCAGCCTCAACAATTTATCAAGGCCCTCCACAATTTAGTGAGACCCTGTTTCAAAATAAAAAATAACATAGGGCTGGGGGTGTAGCTCAGAGGTAGAATGCCCCTAGGTTCAATCCCCAGTACCATATACACACACAAAAAAGAGAGAGAGAAAGAGAGAGAGAGAGAGAGAGGAAAAAGTAGTAACCAGAGGTAGCAAGACTGTGATGAAACACACGCATATGAGTTTGAGGATATACAAAGTTTGGGTGGGAATTACCAGCTTACTTAACCAAAATTTGCATATGGCAGGAGTGCAGCTGGCTGTGGAAATGGCAGCCATTCCTACTGAGTGAGCTCTCCTGGTCCCTTTTAGCTCAGCTTCTCTCTGTATGCCAGTTTTAGTACGTTTCTCCATGAGGAATAGGCTACTGGCAATTTCAGATTCCCACTCCCAGAGTTTATAATGAAAGAGGAAAAAATCTTCTTTGTTCCGTGGCAATATGAAAATTCCAAGGAAGAATTTTGATTGATCTCATTTGGGTCACGTGCTCATCCTTTGGACCAATCGCTGTGGCCGAGGCCTTCATCACTGGCTAAGCTCGCTCATCTCTTCTCATTGTGACTAGGTGGATGTGCTCCAGCAAGAAGATGGAAGCTCCCAGATGGACGCTATCAGAGTCAAGAAGAGTCAAGGGGTGGGAATAATTTTCAGCAAAGTGATAAGATGGTACAAACATGGCTTTTTGGGGACAACTATGTGCAGGGCACTTACTTTAAATTTTCTCTACTGTAGGAAAAAGGAAACAGGCTGGGTAGTGAATGGGAGGGGAGATACTGAGACAGTAAATGCAGAGTTCTCTTTCAAAAAGAGTAAGGGCCATTTAGCACACTCCTTCGGAGTGTGAAAGTCCTCTGAGGCTACATAAAATAAACATACAATATCAGTTTTAAAAAAATCTGATTGCTATGCAAATTCAGGTAGAAGTTTCCTAGTTTCACCATTTGCTGGTGAAATCCAGTGGAGAAGATGAGATTAAAGATTCAGGAGAGAGAAAGAGGAAGTAGTGTGGAATGGAACAAGCTCTTGAAGGTGGTATAGAGGGGATTTGGTCTTGGAGAAGAGAGGTACCTTGTCTCTATGAAAAATACAGAGACAGGAAGACTGCAGGTTCGAGGCTAGCCTCAGTAACTTAGTGAGACCCTGTTTCAAAATAAAAAATAAAATAGGGAATAGGGCTAGGGGTATAGCTCAGAGGTAGAATATGCTTGGGTTCAATCCCTAGTCACACACACACACACACACACACACACACACACACACACACCAAAGAGGTGAAGTATAAATATGTAGACATCTATATAGATTGTTAAGGGGTTATAAACGTGCTTAGAGTAGGAAGAATGGTGGAGAAAATATTTTGCATGACCTTTATCCTGTGAAGCAAATGGCATGCACTGGCTGTATTATCCTCCTTTGCATGTGAGGGAACTGAGACAAAGAGAGGGTCTTAGCTGGGCGTGGTGGCACACTCTTGTAATCCCACTGCTTGGGAGGCCGAGACAGGAAAATCGCAGGTTCGAGGACAGACTTGACAACATAGCAAGACTTTCAGCAACCTAGTGAGACCCAGTTTCAAACTAAAAAATAAAATAGGGCTGGGGGTGTGGCCCAGAGGTAGAATGCCCCTGGGGTCAATCCCCAGTACCACAAAGAGAGAAAGAGAGAGAGAGAGAGAGAGAGAGAGAGAGAGAGAGAGAGTTTTGATCAAATTCATGAACTTGGAAAGTGTTAGAGAAGGGATTTGGTTTTAAGCCTGTCTGACATAGTCTTAGAATCCTCTACAGAAGATGTTACTAGAGACAAATGGCTCTACACCATTCACCAAATAATTATAACGCAATAATGTGAGAACTAGTATTTGAGCACCTACTGTATGCTGGACACCTTTCTGGTGGTGCTTTACTTACATAAAACATCTCTCGTTTTTACCACGTTCTTGCCACAAGCATATGGTAGAACCTTCTTCCGTCTGCCCCCGAGCGTCCCTTCTTCAGAATGCTCTTTCCTTGGTGACGTCAGTCAGACATGTTCTGGTCTTGCCTGCCTCTAGTGAGACAATGCTGCCAGCATGTTTGGTAATGAGCAACTTCATTTTTTTCAAGTGTTGAGGTTGTTTCTACCTCTCTGCTGCTAGTTTTATTTTATGTTTACCACATGCTCAGGTGGCTATCCACAGGGCACATGGAAAGTACAGAGACCAAAGTTACACTTTTGTAGCTTCTCCTGGGCTGGGTCACTGCTATCCTTTGGATCTGAATGTCTCCCAACAGCTCGTATACTTAAGGCTTGGTTCCCAACGCACCAATGTCCAGAGCTGAGGCTTTTAGGAAATGATTGGATCATGATAGCTTTAACTTCATCAGTGGATTCATTCATTTGCTGAATTAATAATTTGAGTGGATTATTGGGAGGAGGGATCTAGTTGGAGGAAGTAGGTCACTGAGGGTGGGTCCTGGAAGGGTTTATCTTGTCCCTGGCCTCTTCCTCGCCTTCTCTTCTTTCTGGCTGCCAGGAGCTGAACAGCTCTCCTCTGCCACACCCTTCTGCCATGATGCTCAGACTCACACCAGGCCCAGAGCAATGGAACCAACCAACATGGACTGCCTCCTCTGAAGCTGAGCCAAAGTAAATCCTTTCCTCCTTTGATTTGTATGTGTTAGATATTTTGGTAACAGAGACAAAACAAAACAAAACAAAAACTAACACAGTCATACGAAGTGTATTTGTATCAGACTACTGACCTTACCAGCACGGTGGCCTTGGGCGTGGCATTCTGCCTTTATCAGAGCGGTCGTGAGCTTATTAAGCAGCAGAAATAGACCAACTGCATGAAGCCAGATGGTACAGTTGAAGGTACAAGGGATTTCGCGTACAGAACCCAAATTAGAAATGGATCTGCCACTGTCTAGCGAGTTTTGAGCTCTGTATACATCATGTTCCCCCTTCTCTTTTAATATGGGTCTGGAAACATGTTGCTGGCAGGAATGTGGCCAAAATGAGAAATACTTTAAGCGAAGCACCAGAAGGGTGACTGGCAAGTGCAGGTGCTCAAATCTCAGTTCCTGTGTTACTGAGTTATCACTACTAGGTAGATGCGGGGAAGCTGCTATCTTTACTAAGATATGCCAGTGTGTTTGTGCTTTCATGCCCCCTTTCCTAGTCATCTGGACCAGTATTCCCGCCTGGGGATACTTGGGAGGGAACTACCAGGATCTAGTGGACAGAGGCTGGGAGAACACAGGGCGCCCTACAACACTCAGGGCAGCCCCCACTGTGAAGAGTGCCCTGGCTGCAGTACTGATGTGGAGTCCTGCTGTGGAAGGAAACACTGCTGAAACCGAGCTGGTAGGAAGAAGCAGAGGGAGGCGACAGGAGGGAAGGATCTTTACTCTCTGGATGTGTGACCCGGGCTCATCAAGCAGAGCGTTTCAGAGGCTCTGTCGGTGGAATACAAACGGGTCGGTCGATTGCAGAGCAGATGGCCTCTGGAGCGCCACCATCTCCTTTTCCCTCTCCACGTTTGATGAGGGACGGTGCCCGGTGTCTGGCAGCTCGCGGCCATTCATTCTCTTTGTTGTGGAACATCGCCTGAGGACTCTTTGTGGTTAATGTTGCCTGGGGTTGCCTGGGGTGTAATCAGACTGTGACCACTTTTCCTGAACTAAAAATCGACCATGAGTCAAGTTTGAGTGTATTTATAGGGACTAGGGACGAGCGGGAGCTTCCAGGTTATGTCATGGGAAGGGAGGAGGTGGGAGGAACCCTGGACAGGGAACTGTGACATGTAGCTACAAATGTCAGCTCCTCTGAGCACTGGATGCCTGAGCCCAAGATGTCCCCGAGCTTCTCTGAGTTTCAGTTTCTTAATTTCTAAAATTAGATTAATAGTATTTACCTCAGGTGGCTGATGTGAGGTTTAATGACATGCTGTATTTGAAAATGCTTTCTAAATTGGTATATCCACTCAGCTAACATTATTACTCAGAGTGTTTCAATAAACAATGGTAGTGACATACACAGGTGTGAGTATACAACATGATTTATATTTTCTACATTAAAAATAGGCATAATTGTACCCAGAATTTAGGTATCCAATTGGATATAGGCCTTTTAAAAGCAAAATTACAGCCGGGCATGGTGGCGCATGCTTGTAATCCCAGTACTTGGGAGGCTGAGATGAGACCGGAGGATCCAGGTTCGCGGCCAGCTTCAGCTACTTAGTGAGGCCCTCCGCAACTTAGTGAGACCCGGTTTCAAAATAAAAAATAAAAATAGGGCTGGGGGTGTAGCTTGGAGGTAGAATGCCCCTGGGTTTCATCCTCAGTACTGGAAAAAAAAGCAAAATTACTGTATTGCTCATTTCCTGGCACATATGTAAAAAAAATGACACATAGACAATGTTGAAGCTCTGAGTGATTTTTATTCTCTCTCTCTCTCTCTCTCTCTCTCTCTAAATGTTAAACCTTATGCATGGGAGCCCAGCTTTCAGATTAACTGGCTCTCAGAAGATACAGAGAAAGTGATATTGGTATACTTGAAATTATTACATAGGAGTTGACAATTCTGATTACATACATTTTGGGTCCATTTTGATACAGAAATTTATATCTTTCATTAAAATAAAATTGAGAAACAACCCTTCACTTCCAACAGAATGATCCTAGTGTGCGTGAGCGTGTGTGTGTGTGTGTGTGTGTGTTTGTGTGTGTGTGTGTGTGTGTGTGTGTATAGCTTATCTCTGTAAAGAAAACTTTTGGGCAGGTCCTATAATTCATTCATGGCTTATCTCTTGGAGTGAAAGTCTTTGGAAGTGTAAATTTCTTCTGGCTTATGATTGACACTTCCCCACCAGGCTAAATTTCACTATTTTTACTTGGTAGATGTTCAATAAATACTTGTTGAAGGAATAAAAGAGGAGGAAGAGGATGAGAAAAATGCATGCAGAGTGGTTATCAGAGTGCCTGGGTCACAGTAGTTGCTCAATAAAAGAGAAATGCTTAGACCTGTAAATGATGAGGTTTTCTGAGAGAGGATATTCAAAGGAACGCATTGTGGATTCTGAAGAAGACATTACAGAGAAGAATTCCAGGGGCTTTTACGAATGTCTGCTTTCTTGGTAAAATGGAACAGACATTGACGGAACTATCTCTGTTCTCCTTTTTCTCATGTTGAACTCAGATATGATGCCCTGAATTGTGGTATGAAGTGACAGAGATAAGGCAAAAAAGCCACACATCAAAGATGGTTGAGTAGAAAGGTCAAAGGAGCTCACGTTGCTGGCAGCATAACGGAGCCAGCATCCTTGCCATGCATCGCTTACCTCCTGACTGGTGGTGGACAGCCTGGTTTACAGATTGGCAAGATGAGGGCCATCTAGCAATCTAGCAATGGCAGTTCATCTAGCAGCTGCTTGTTGAGTATCTGCTGTATGCAAAATACCACTGTGGGCGGGTTTGCACACCGATCAAATCCAGAGAGTTCAAATGCCACCCTGAGGTTGTGCAACGAGGCAGCCAAACTACAGGCGCCACAGAGATGATGAAATTATAACAGTGTGTAAGGAAGGAATGAAGGAGGAATCAGAGACACCGTGGTTGTTGTGGAAGGCAATACAAGAGGAAGCTATCTACTCAATGTTATGGCAATTTAAAGCTAGAAATAAAGTGGGACATCAGAAATGGCTTTGTACAGGAAGTAGTAGTTGATATTGACCTTGAAAGAAAACCAGACCCTGTGTGGATTAGTATAGACTGGTGAAAATGAAATAAACCTTTACCAAGTTCAGGTGATAGGTTTGTACATAGCTCTTATTTCATTTAAACCTCATGTGAAGCAAGTCTATGAGTCTTGTTTCAGAGACAAAGAAACTGAGAGACAGAGGTGAAGATTTTGCCCAAGGCTTTACAGAAAATGACCAGAGGACACAGGACTCAAAGTCAGATCCACTTGCTGTCAAAACCTATGCTCTTCCCAGATCCATCCTGAAATAACTTCAGGCAAGGGGGAAGGAAACCGTAGCTCTCTACTCTGTTGTTTTGTTTGCAGACTCACTCAGCTGACCCCCACGGCAACATCCAAAGGTCAGCGGTACTGTCCTCACCTGGCCAGGTGGCAGTAATTGTGTGGCGTGTGTTAGTCCAGGTAGCTCCGATTTCAGGGCCGCTCACCTGTTTCCCATGCAGGTGACCACATGAATCTAGGGATAAAGGTGGGATTGAATGTGTATGTGTACAGATTCTGTTACAGGGATGGCGGAAGTTAACTCTGGCATGAACACCAAGGCCAGAAGCCCTGAGGCAGAAGCCAAACACCTCTGTGACCCCTTCTCCCCTCTGACTTGTTTTCTGTCCACCATGAGCTCTCTATACCAGGCCCAGTCTTCCCTCTGGAAAGCAGAGGCAGAGGCAGCAGCCCGTGTTCTGGTATTTATTTTGAGAAATGACCCCAGAGAACAAGAGTGGGGCAGGGAGGAGTGAAATGGGAGTGGATGGGGACCCATGTAGGGTCTTGGGTTGGTCACTGCTGTGAGGAACTGGGGCTCAACTTCCTTGGAACCTTTTCAGGAACCATGCCAAATGTGCCTCAGGATTGTCTGGCCAAAGACAGAGGAAGGTGGCCTTGTCACTCACTCGCAGGCCCTGAGTGGTAACTCTCTGGCCCTTCCTTGCAAGATCCTCGGGGACACTCACAGTACAGCCGAGGTGTACCGTGGCCATCGTAGGAGCCGGGGCCAGGGCTGCAATAAAAGGTGGTCACCAGTGCGTGAGGTGGGGGGGGGCTAAAGATGTCAGAATATGAGACGGAAGGTCAGAAGATTCCTCCATTCTGAAGCAAGGTCCAACAGTCATAGAGCTGATGTCGTTGTTTGTCTGATCCATTTACCATCTCAAGATTTGAGATCATCAGTAAAATCATACAATAATAAATAAATAGGATCAAAATGAATAAAACAAAAAACAAATGAAATCATACAACACGTGACCTTCGTGCCTGTCTTCTCTCACTTGGCATAGTGTTTTCAAGGTTGGAAGACATCAGTTTTGAAAGACGTCTTTTGGCTGCTGCTCCTTGGTCCCTTTTGAAGTTGGGAGGCGGAGCAGCACCTGGCGCTGTCACCGCTTGCAGAACAGCGGCCCCTGGTGGACTCCAAGTGAAGTCCGCTGGCTACAAACATTTGCCGGTGCTTGAAATGCTCCTAAGTGGGTATTTTTAAAAAGCCCAAAGAATTTTAAAAATCAAATTTAGCTTGTCTGTATTACAGAAGCCTTACTAAAACAAGACTTCTAGGGGGAATAAACCTCTCTAACTGGGGCTAGCCGTCGTTGGCCATTGCGCTCTGTCTTACAGGGGTCTGTGAGGTTGAGGTAAGTATATGGGGCCTTTTGCATTGGTCACAATTACTCCGGCAGGACTTGATGTCCTCACGGGTCAGCTCCAGTGAAATAGCAAGTGCATTCGGAGAAATCCATACTTAAAGTTATGTCACATGCCTATAAATTAAACCTAAACACGGTTGTGCTATTACTTTGGCTATTAGTGGCAATTGAGCGTTTAAGCCCTGAAAATTGCCCCATCAAAATTCAAGTCTATGGCTAACAAGATAATAAAAAGGAAGCATATTCTTATGTTAATAAGATCTTATTGGACCTGTCCTCCCCCAGCGAGTCATGTTAAATAGATCTTTGGCCAGATATTTGTTCCCATTATCTGGTTCCTCTACTTCAGCTCCAGCACTTTCGAAGGCTTATTTTCTTCTCCTGACATAAAGTGGGCTCTGTGAAACAAGAGAGACATCTAAAAAGAGAATGTGGAGAGAGAAGGTGGAAAGCTAACGTTCAACAACGGAACAAGAACCTCCTTTTCAGCAATGAGTATGTGGGTGATTATGTAATCGTTTACCATGTCTGGGTCCTTCCTTCCTGAGGGTAGGTATATCTAGCCTGCAGGTTGAATTTATATGCACACTATATTCCGAAAGCCCAAGAGAGCACCTAGCACACAGTAGGTTCTCAGTAGGTATTTTGGGATTGATTGTTTAAATGAAAAGTCTTAGCCGGGTGTGGTGGCGCACGCTTGTAATCCCAGTACTTTGGGAGGCGGAGACCGGAGGATCCGGGTTCGCGGCCAGCCTCAACTCTCTCTCTCTCTCTCTCCCTGCCTCTCTACCTAGTGAGGCCCTCCACAACTTTGTGAGACCCAGTTTCAAAATAAAGTATAAAAAAATAGGGCCAGGGGTGTAGCGCGGAGGTGTACCCCGGTACTGCAAAAAAAAAAAAAAAGAAAAGTCTTCTGAAGGCATGGTTTCATTTCTGACTCTTTGGTTTGTATTTTGGACTACCTCACTAAATTACTGTGAAAATCAGATGAAAAAAAATGTGCTTTACTAGAATATTTTTAAAAAGTAAATTTCCATAATGTGACTTATTAAAAAACCAGTGGTGACAATTGGCCTTCTGCAGTCTTTGGTTTGGTTCTATTTAATTAAGTGCCTACCATACACAAGGTGTAGGTGTAGACATTGTTCAGAAGCATGAGAAAACTTAGGGGTAGCCCCCTTTTGTTAAAAGGAGAGGAGAATAATACAAGCTTGAAAAACAAGCACATCAGGCAAGATATTCAAGATGTTCATTCATTGGTATGATAGAGGCTGCTAACTCTGAGGACAAGAGACTGCTGGCAGAGTGGAATATCAATCCTGGAACGAGATAACATGGACCTTGGAATAAGGGGCAAAGTAGTAGTGCTAGTCTAACTTTCTCATGGAAGTTCATATGACAGCAGATAAGAGTTAAGAAATATTTCCAGTGTTCTGGGACTAGGTGGGCCCAAATGGCCAGCAATAATTTACAAATTATTTTGGAGTCCAGGGCTTTATCCCACATACCGTATACATTTTGCATTCTGCACCATAATGTACCATATTAACTTGCTGTAATAAAAATACTCTTATTCAAAAATATGAATGTAATTGCTGTTCTAGGAAGCCTTGCTGTATTTTTCATTATCCTTGGGCATGCTTCCCGTCACTGTAAAGGGTGTGCACCAGCTGAGAAATCGGGGGCCCCAATGGGAGAACCATGGAGTCAGATCATCCAATCAAAAGTGGACTCGTGTTCCCAAGGGTCTGCTTCCCTTTTGGGTATTCACACTGTATGTGTGAGGACAGCACATCCTCTTCATTTTATTTTGTTTATTACAAGCCTAGAAGTCTTGGAATTCTATCATCACTATCCTCACTGCTCTTGTTTCTAGACTATTTTGATGGAATTTTCTATGGAAATGATGTATCAAGTAACTTACACACCACACACACACACACACACACACACACACACAGTGTGCTGTATTAAAACAAAATAAAACAACTTTATTAAATACTAATCCTCCAGTAACCCCATTCCCCCCTCTATGGAGGAAGAAATGAAGGATCAAGAGATGGTTCTAGCCAAGGTCTCATGGTTGGTAGAGGGCAGAACCAGAAGTCAATTGGTACAAGATCTTTAATTTAATTCTACTGCTTGTCCTATCATTCACTTGCTTCTCTTCAAATTGAAGTTGTGAATATAAAATTTTATTTCAAAAGTTGCTATGCCAAAGGAAGTTTATTTAGTGGTGGCTTTTTATATAAATAACAATGTTCTCACGGCTCCCCACACTCCCTGGATGGCTTCTCCGGGCTTAGGAAGGGCAATCAGGGTCAGACTTTTGGGTCACACTCTGCCTGCCTCCCAGAACCCCATCCCCAACTGTTCTCTGCAGTCCCTGGTGATGTGCACATGGCCAAATTCAATGATTTCCTCTCAAACTCATCTACCTGACCCCTGTGCAGCATTTGGATAGGGGAATTAACCACCTCCTCCAACTCCAAATGTGTTGGCAAAACACATTTCTTGGGCTTGTGTGAGAACACACCTTAGTTTTCTTCTAGATTCTTCTTTTACCACTGCTGAGCTTCCTTCTTCTCTTGCCTCCTCAGTGTGGGTGGCCCCACCCCCTGTCTGGATTTTTAGTCATTTGTTTCTCCCACTTTACTATTATCTCTGGGCAGGCAAATTCTGCCTTACTTTCAATGACTACTAATGTAACATAGGATGCTTGGCATAGACCTTGCTGGACAATGCCTTCAGCCCTGACCCCTGCCTGGTATCCAACTCTGCATTCTACCTGGACGTCTTCCTATCACCTCAACCCCAACAAGCCTTGGGCATAAGTGTGGTCTTCATCTTTGCTAGACTCTCCTCACCTTGCCCATTCATTTCTGCCACTGTATCTACCTGCCATCCTCACAGTCACCCTGGCTCAAAATTTTCCCATCATCTTCCTCTCTTCCTTATTTGTACTTTATATCCACCCAGTTGCCAGTACTTATTGGAAGAATGATTACCAGCCACTGAAGTCTGAAAGAATTAGTAGCAAGAATTCCACTTCACATTATTCTTCATGTTTTTCTTTTCTTTTTGGTACTTGGGATTGAACCCGGGGTGTTCTACCTCTGATATACACCCCCAGCCTTTTGTATTTCTTTTCTGAAACAAGGTCTATCTAAGTTGTTAAGGGTCTCACTAAGTTGCTGAGGCTGGCCTCGAACCTACAATCCTCCTGTTTCAGCCTCCCAAGTACAGGAATTATAGACGTGCACCTTTGTGCCCGGCTATCTTCGTGTTTTTCTTACTTTCCTACCCACACTTTCTGATCAAGTCCCTACTTAGTCTATCAACATTACCTGAAGAGGAGTAGGAATTTCAATACAACTGGTAAATGCCAGGGCACCATGAAGGAGGCTGTGGGAACGTGAGATCCAACTCCTTTCTTTTTCTCGGCAGAGTCTGCATGGCTTGAAGGAGACCTGGGAGATAATAGTCTTTCTCTGAGCAATCTGAGGTCAGGCTGCCTAAAATATGATGAAAAAAGAGGGGGGATCAGTAGGATGCGAAAGACTACTAAGGGGTTGCTTTTGTTTGGGCTTTGACAATAGGAGAAATTCATTAATGAGGACCATTTCAAGGAAAGGAAGAAAGCCTGAAGTTTATTATAGAGGAAAGGTGGACAGCACGTGAGTCAGTACGAATTATGAGGAATATACTAGGGCAGGTTGGTCCTTTGAGGTTTGCCCTCTCTTGGAATGCAATGGGATTAGAGGGGGGATTTCTTAACTGTAGCTGCTCTTCAGGAACACAGGGCTCGCCGGGCGTGGTGGCGCACCCTTGTAATCCCAGTACGTTGGGAGGCGAGACCGGAGGATCCGGGTTCGTGGCCAGCCTCAGCTCTCTCTCTCTCTCTCTCTCTCTCTCTCTCTCTCTCTCTTTCTCTCTCCCTGTCTCTCTCTCTCTCTACCTAGTGAGGCCCTCCGCAACTTCATGAGACCCAGTTTCAAAATAAAGCATAAAAAATAGGGCCGGGGGTGTAGTGCGGAGGTAGAACGCCCCTGCGTTCAATCCCAGGTAACGCAAAAAAAAAAAAAAAAAAAAAAAAGGAACACAAGGCTCAAAGTTCAATGTTGTTCAGGGAAAACTGTAAAGCAAGTACATGTAGCTGCTGTTTCCATCTCTATAGTTAAAGTCTTCTTTTCACACAGATGCCATCCTTATTCCCCACTAGACCTCAACTAATTATTAAAAAATGTGAAAATCCCAAGGTTCTGATATACATAAAAATGGTATTTGTGAGGTTATGTTTGGACTATGTTTTGACTTTAAAAAGAAAAGGAGACCCGTTTCTTACCATAATCTTTCAGAACTTAGCTGGTATATACCAATACACCTGGACTATGATGTGGAGATCGTCTCTGTCACAGAGGGAAGTGGCTTGCGCCTCCTTTATGTACTCAAGTCTACTTTGACAGCACTCCTAAGATCACCAGTGCCTTCTGGAGCCTCTTCTAAGTCAAAGTTTCTTAATCTTTTGATGTTTGGGGCTGGTTTTGTTGGGGGGGGGCTGTCCTGCACCTCATAGGTATGTTTAGCTGCATCCCTGGTCTCTAATTTCTATGTGCCAGTAGCATCCTCCCACCCTTCAGTTGTGACAATCAGATATCATATTAGTTAGCTTTCCCATTTGCTGTGACCAAAGTACCCAGCAAGAACAACCTAGAGAAGGAAGGTTTTTTTTAAATTCTTTTTAATGTGCTTTTATTGGTTCATCATAGTCTCACATCATAATGAAAATCTTGTTGACAGTAACGTACATGCACACAGCTCTTGGTGCCCCCCACCTCCCCATTCCCCCCCCTTCCCAATATAC
>PVJS01006476.1:0-59687 GCA_004027185.1 Glis glis | reverse complement strand
CATAGCGCGGAGGTACAACGCCCCTGCGTTCAATCCCCGGTACCGCAAAAAAAAAAAAAAAAAAAAAAAAAAGGAAGTAGGGTCTGGTGGAAGGAAGTTTGTCAGTGGGGACATGCGTTGAAGGAGATATTCGGACCCCAGCCCCTGCTCTTCCTCTCTTTGCTTTGTAGCCTCCATGAGTTGAACAGCTTACTCTACCACATGCTCCCTGCCATGATGTGCCACTGTATCACAGGACAAAAGCAAGGAGCCAATTGGTCATGGACTGAGACTAAAACAGAGTCAATCCTATTTCCTGTTCTCTGAGATAAATGTTAGACAATCTGAAGTTACTATTATTTTGGTCAGCATTCTCACTGCTGTAATTCTAAACACCTCACGATCACAACTTAAAGGAAAGAAGATTCATTTCTCAGAGTTCTGGAGATTTCAGGGCTGCAGTCCATGTTAGACCAGTTGAAGTCTGTGGAGCTCAGGGCATGGCACAGGGAGCAGAGACAGGGGCGGGGGGGGGGGGGGGGAGAATGTGAAAGGGCTCTGCTCTCACATCATGGAGCACGGAAGCAAGAGTGAGCAAGGGAAGGAGGGAACTTATGTAATTCCCAAGGCCACATCTCCAGAGGCCCTTGTCAGCAACCAACCCCCTCTTCCAACATGCTGCCTTGTCACCATAAAGTCTAGGGAGACATTTTAAATCCAAACCATAACATCTATATTTAGTAATTAATAAGAAGTAAAACATTTACAACTGTTGCTCTATGCAGTGGTAAATTTGGGTAATATTTCTGAAATTGTACATTTATCAACAGATTCCAGCTGCCAGCCAATTTTTTTGGTATTATATGATAGTAAAACAAAATGAAGGGAATGGCGAAAAATTCAATTTGCTGTGTTAATATGAATTATATTTCCCTCTTTTTGATGGTAAATGGGAAGTGGGAATAGTACAATTAGTGGGCCCAGTTAAAAATAAAATAAAATATTGGGCTTCCCACAACATACAATATTGATTATGAAATTATCACTTTTTTACTTATTTGGTTTATTGTAGAGTCCCCAAATATGCTATACACAAAAATGCTATATATATAAATATATATTCACAATCAATTTCAGGAATAAAATGATGAGTGCAATTCACTGTACAAATATTTTGTGGGTGCCAAGAAAATGAGGTCAAATTGAATTTAGCAAATAGTAGAAGAAAGTTATATGTCTGAACTTCAATATAATAATTCTCAACTATAGGGTAGATTTAAAAATATACCATTAAGAAGACACCACCACAGGCTAATTAAACCAAGGATTTTTGTTAATGGGACCCTAGCTTTGATAGTCTTTTACACTTCCAATATGTAAAAGTTTGCTCTACCAGGTGATTTTAATAGGCAGGCATTCATGAGACTCTCTACTCCTATGAAAGAATGTTATGAGTAATTCAGATGCCTGACATCCATTAGTTGATATTTCCTTTAAGTCTTATCCAATATACCAAGATCTTAAACTAGTGGCACCTTAATCTCTACCAAGAGAAGCATTTTCATACCCATGCTATAATGCTGAAAATTTACAAACAATTCTTCTGAAAATATTTGAAAAATATCAACAATAACCTATAGTAGTGGTTTGTAAATGACCATTTACATTAATGAAAAATACTTTCTATAACCCAGGAAATTCTGTTTCTCATTCAGATGATTCTCATGTGCAACCAGTTTGAGTTGGATTTTTTTAAATCAATTGTTCCGGTCAGTATTCCTATAGCTATAATCTAAAGACTTAAGCATGTAACTTAGAGGAAAGAGCAGATGGGCTGTGCTTCTCACATCATGGAGTAGCATGTGTCCCTGAGAGATGAAAAAAGTAGCCTAGCTTGATGGTTTCTGAATTTATGTACAAGAAACCCAGCTGTACACCTCTTCATGTCTATGGATTCTATGAATTATAATTATTCATGTTTTAAATTTTTTAATTGACAACATAATTATTTTATGGTAGTCATACTATTTTCTATCTGGAGTTAAGTTTTCTGGTTCGCACAACTGACAGAGTGTCCCTTACTGGATGACTTTCAGAAGAATATTTAAATTTTAATGATTTTCATTAACTACCCTTTTAGCATGCCTTAGTTTTGCTAATTTTTGTTTTTCCAGCTCCTTAAAGCTGGATTCTCTGATGCCCCTAAGAGTATACTCAAGCCCATCCCATGCTTCAGTCCCTGCTCACAGAAATAGAAAAACGAGATTGGCATTCTTTTTTTCCTCCACATTGCATTCATTCTCTCTGTGAGCTTATAACCACAGCCATTTAGAGCACACTCCCTCATAACTGAAATCCCAGTTGCATCTGAAGGCCTTCTGTCCTAGGACGGCCCCTTGGCTGGCCTGCAGCTTGTTTTTATCATTAGGTAATGCTTCTCAGAGCTAGTTGGTGCTTTGGCTTTTATTCATGTGAACTTGGCTGTGCTTTCTGTTTTCTCTTCTTACTTTTGGCCACTGAGGCCTAATCCACAGTAGAATGCAGAGACTAGTGCCTCAAAACATGACAGATAAGAAATGACTGGAGGACAGCACACTGAGCTGCTGCCACCAGGAATGATAGGAATGATATTTTAATCAAGGCACTCCCCAATGAGGAAATAAACTTTACAGCTGGGATTCTAAGTTTAAAATTTTTTATATATTATATATATTACATTTATATATAATATATAAATGTAAATATGCATATATGTATATATATATATATATATGCTTCTGTGGTTTGATTTTGAACTAAACTTCCAAACTCCACAGTTATCATAAGCAATGATCAAAGTAAAGGAAGCACTTTATAGCAATTGGTACTCAGGCAGTAGAGAAGGAAACAGAGCTACAGTACTGTACAGCATTCCTACCACTGATATGCTATCCATTTTCAGAGCTGATCAGAGGAAAGTCAAAACTCCCATAGAAATTAAATGATGAAGACTCAGAACTGAAAGACTGCCCTTCAGACAGGCACGATGAACATAGCAACACTCTGAGTCTAGAAATAAGGACTGATATTAGAATCTAGTATCCCTGCAACCTATAGGAGGATTGCTTAAATGTTTCTAGGGATTGTAAGAGGGTTAGGGAATAGGGAGATGGTGATCAAAGGGTACAAATATTAATTATGCAAGATGAATACATTCCTAATGCACAACACAGTAACTGAAGTTAACAAAACTTTATTATACATTTGAAATTTGCTAAACTAGTAGATCTTACTACACACACACACACACACACACACACACACACACACACGTAACCAGGTGATGAAAATGTCAATTAAATTGACTGTGGTGATAATTGCACAATCTATACATAGATTGAGCATCAAGTCACATGCTTTGGATATACACCTGAGTAAAACTAAAAAAAAAGGAAATAAAATAAAATAAAATCTAGGACAGAAACCATTCTCTTGATTTTGTAGGCACAGGACTTTGCTTTTCTTGAAGATGACATAGAAACTGTCCAGCCCCTTTGTGGTTCTTAATATGTAATTATGTGAACTGCATAACTGCATAGGATTGGCTTCACTTCCACCAAAAGTCTTTGCTATTTTCAGCAAGTCCTGGCTAAACACAAACAACAAACAAAAACCCTTCACTGTTCTTGCTTAAGCTATGAGCTTAAAAAGAGTGCCTCATTTTTACTTCATACATTCATAATTCTAGGACTCAGACTAGAACAAATCAGAGAAAGCAGCCCATGTCACAAAAGTGCTTGTTTGGTCTGAGATTCCCAACTGACCCACAAATTATCTACATATATTCCCTACCCAGACCAAATAAAAGGAAATAAATGAAACATAATTGGAGAAAGAATTTGGTGATAATTCTAATCCATATGTGTATCCAGGCAATCCAGTAGTAAAAATTGTGGAAATATATTAGAACTCATCTTTGACTTCAGAAAGATCCCTACGCATAACCTTGACTGCTGCAGGTGGAGCATTATAAGAATCCATGGAGTGACTGTGACTCCTGAGCCCCTGGAGATTGGCTGCTGTTGAGTTTGACACAGTTCTAATTTGGTTTCTTTTCAAAGAAGGTATTACAATCTTTTCTTCAAATAATTAAGCACAGCAATTATGAAGTTTCTAGAAAAGCATTAGTGTGCCCTTAGAGGGTACTGTAAAATATTTTTTCATCATTCCATAATTTACTGATTTTAGCAAACAGTTCTTTAAATGACCCATATTCTCCAATACATGAAAATAGCCTAGTTTACCACTTCTTGTGTACAAATTTAAGGAAGCAACTTGTCCTACTTAATTGTGCATAAGTGATTTCACTATGTTTCATATTTATTCTGAGTCATTATTATAAATATTGGTTTAAAATCTACTAGCCTTTTTCATCAACTCATATTTTTCATATGCTCATATTATAGTAATCCCTAGATACACTCTACCTTCAGAGTGTGAAAGGTTCATCTTCACCTCTGATGAGAGCAAAATGACAGAGATGAATAAAATTGGGAAAGGTGAACATCCATCAAGTGAACAATGGTTATAGAGAGTTTGAGAGATTGCTATCTTGAGAATTGTACACATATAAAAAGAGGTCAGAACTTAGGAAAACAACAGCATTCAAAGTCAAAATGAAATGGGGCATTAACACTTAAAACCATGAGTGAAAACCCAAGGTTGGAAGCTTTAAATTTTCCAGAATAGGAAAGCTGCTGGTCAGGGTCAAGAGTAAAGTGGGAGAATTTTTTTTCAATCTATCTACCATAACATCTTTATCCCATCCATTTTATCTTTGATCACTTTTTCAGATATTTGTGAAAACACTGACTGTTTTACTCACTTTACTATTTTTAAGTATATGCAGACATTTGACAAAAGGGAGGAACAAATAATTCAATTTTTTTCCAGATAAGTCCCTGTCACCATTTTTGCACATAGACTTCCAATAGTATTTTCCAAATTTTAAACCTCTCCTTGCTATTTGACTTTATTTTTAGGTTTTATTTACATACATACTTTTATATTAACACATATTAATTATACAAATTAATGGGACTTACTATGATATTTCCATACATGCATATGTTATACATTGATAATAGCATCCATCCTTCTCTACACACTTTTCCCAGTTCCAGGTAATCATCCTTCTTTATTCAGTTGACTTTGTTTTCTTAGTTTCCACATGTGAGACAATATGCAATACTTATCTTTCTGAGTCTGGCTTATTATGCTTAACACAGTGTCCTCCAGTCCCATCCATTTTGCTGCAAATGACAGGATTTAATTCTTCTTTATAGCTGAATAACACTCCATTGTGTGTACATGTACTGCATTTTCTTTATCCATTCATCTGTTGATGGGCACTTAGGCTGATTCCATGTCTTAGCTACTATGAATAGTGCAGCAGTAAACATGAGCATAAGGTATCTCTTATGTATGCTAATTTCATTTCCTTCAGACATACACTCAGGAGTAGGATTCCTAGATCATGCAGGATTTCTATGTTTAGTTTTTTGAGGAACTTCCCTACTATTTTCCATAGTGGCTATACTAATTAATTCACACTCCCATGAACAGTGTGTAAGGAATCCTTTTATCCACTTCCTCAGCAGCATTTTTTGGGGTGAGGGATTTGGGTTTATTTATTTATTTTGGTAATAGTCTAAGTGCAGTGAGATTATATCTCATAGTAGTTTTGATTTGATGGCTAATGCCATTAAGGATTTATTCCATATATTTATTTGCCATTTGCATTTCTTCTTTTGAGAATAGTATATTCAAATCATTTTCTCATACTTAAATTGAATTACTTGATTTTGTTTTTAAACTTTTGAGTTCTTTCTATATTCTGGATATTCACCTCTATCACATGACTAACTGGCAATATTTTCTCGCATGTGGTAGGTTGTCTCTTTACTGTGTGGATTGCTTACATTGCTGTGCAGAACCTTTTCAGTTTGTTGTAATCCCACTTGTCAATTTTTGCTTTTGTTTCTGGTGCTTTGGGAATCCTATCTAGTTAAATCATATGAATTACATTTTTGTATGTGTGTGTGGTTCTGAGAATTGAACCCAAGGGCATTCTACCTCTGAGCTACACCCCCAGCCTTGTTTTTGTTTTCAATTTTAAAATGGTCTCACTAAATTTTAGAGGGCCTAAGTTACCAAGGCTGGCTGCGAACCTGCAATTCTCCTGTCTAAACCTCCCAAGTCCTGGGATTACAGGATATGCCACCATGCCTGGATCTTGAATTATATTTATGGATTTGCATATGCTGGACCATCTTTGCATCCCTGGAATGAATAAAACTTGGCCATGGTGTATGTTTTTCTACATGTGTTGTTGAATTTGAATTGCTAGTATTTTGTAGAGAATTTCTGCACTTTTGTTCATCAAGAATATTGGTCTATAATTTTCTTTTATTGCATCCCTGTCAGGTTTTGGTAACAGGGAATTCTGGCCTCATAGGATGAGTTTGAAAGGTTCCATCCCTTTTAATTATATTGAATAATTTGAGAAGCATCAGTGTTAGTTCTTTCTTTAAAAGTTTGGTAAAATTCAACAGTGAAGTCATCTGGGCCTAGGTTTCCTTTGGTTGGGAAACATTTTATTACTAGTTCAGTCATACTACTCGACAATTTATTCAGATTTTCTATATACTCTTGGTTCAATTCTGGTAGGACATAAGTGCCAAGAAATTTGTCCATTTCTTCTAGATATTCCAATGTGTTACCTTATAGCTTTTGAAAATAATTTTTAATGATCCTTTGAATTTCTGAGGTATCAATTGTTATGTATCCTTTTTTAAAAAATTATTTATTTGACTCCTTCATTGCTTGATCCTTTATTTATCCTTTGTATGTATTTTTATTTCATTGATCCTTCGTATTTATTTCAGTGATTCTTTATATTTCATTGATTTTTTGTATTTTTATTTTTATTTCTGCTGTGATATTTATTATTTTTTCTTTTAAAACTTTGGGTATAATTTGTTCTCACTTTTTAAGACCTTAACATGCATCATTAAGTTGTTTATTTGAAATTTTTCTATTTCTGGTGTAGGTACTTCATTTCCTGTAGTCTCCCTAAATATATTTATAGTTCATTATAGCATGTGTATTCCACATTGAAATGCTTTGCTAGTTCTGATTAAACTAATATTCACATAGTGTTTATCTGTTTGTTATTTATATTCACAACCCCAAGTTGACTAATACATAAAGTAACAAGAAAATTTACTGATGGATGAATAAATTCAAACACCTAAAAAACACTAAGCAATCAAATAATATAACAAAAGATTAATCTGCAAAATAAGCAAAATATATTCTCATACTTCATTGTTTTAATAATAGAAATTGTCTTCATGTACTATATATTATAATATTAGTAGAAAACTAATATCTCAATAAATATAGAAAAGGTTTTTATAAATTTATTTTGTGTATGGTACTGGGGATTGAACCCAGGGGCATTCTACCTCTGAGTTATACCCCCAGTTATTTTTCTTTTAATTTTTTTGTTTTGAAACAGGGTCTTGCTAGGTTACTGAGAGACTTGCTATGTTGCTTAAGCTGTTCTCAAACCTGAGATCCTCCTGTCTCAGCCTCCAAAGTACTGGGATTACAGGTGTGTGCCACCACACCCAGCTATAAATGTAATTTGACATCATTTTAATCAAAACCAACTAATAATATAAATATAAATTTAAATAATAATAGTAAGAATAATAAAATGTTCTTAAAATGCAGCAGAGAACTACTCACTATTTGTTAAAAAAAAATGCTCCTGGTGTACATAGGACCCTAGCAAAGACTGAATGTTTTAAAGACAAAACGTATCAAAGAGATGGTTTTATTCATGGGATTGCAATGGGAAATATTCATTAAAGAGGAACATCTCAGCAAGTCATGGTTGTGCATGCTTGTAATCCCCAAAATTGGGAAGCTGAGACAGGAAGATTGAAGATTTGAGGTCAGAATGCAATAATTTAGCAGATTCTGTTTTAAAATAAAAAGTAAAAAGGGTTAGGGGTATAGCTCAGATGTAAAACACCCCTGGGTTCAATCCCCACTACCACACACACATAAGAGAGTAATGTCTCAAAGAAAAGGAAGGGTCCTGTTATTAAATGGACACAGGTAGACAAATGAGTCATGTCTACATGGAAGTCACAATGGAGGTTAGGGATGGATCTTATCTAAGACATTCAGGAAGGATGAAGGTGAGTCTTAGATTGCAAGTACAGGACTGTTCTCATGATTATGTCTTATGGGTCACAAAAGTATGGGGGGGAATTTTTAACCATTGAAATTTTCTGAGAGCACAGGGCTCAGATAAAGTTCAAGTTCTCAGTGTCCCGAAAGACTAAATAATTTCTCTTGGTAGCAAATAAATGATACTGGACCATTTCAATGAGGGAACAGTGATTAGCTCATATTTAAGTTGACTTTTACTATGGATATGGGTTTGTCATTCCTGTCTTCAGTGCCACCTCTGATAGCACCACGAAGGGCTTACAGAACAGCTGATATATTTGCATGGTATTCCCTACAACATTAATGAAGAGGACTGCACACATTTTAAGGAACATAACAAGTAATAATAGGTACACAGCCAGGAGACATGCCAGTCTTCACATACATCCTATTAATCAGAAGCAATTGATCACATTGCACAGTGGAATGGCCTGTTAAAGGCTCAGGTACTGTAGCAGATCTAGTCTAGTACTGGACCAGTAACCGATATATGGTATTTTGACCTCTCCAAACTGAATAGACTACATGGAACTAGGTATCTAGAGGTGGAAGCGGAAATGGCTCTTTTACTTTCACTTCCAGTGAACCAATTACAGGATTTGTCTTTCCATTACAATGTCCTTAGCCTCTGCTTGATTAGAAGTGTTGTTTTTCAGCAGGAAAAATTCAATTAGAAGATATAGTAAGGGCTCCACTGAACTTGAAGTTGCAACTACCCCTTGGTTTCTCAGGCATCTTCATGCCACTGGTACTAACTCTTCTAGCAGAAGGAGAGTCATCATCAGGAGCTGGGGTTGTTTCTATGCAGTGGGAGAAGAGAGGACTCTGATTGAATTCAGGGGATCCACTGGGAAATGGCTTGATGTTTCTGTGCCCAGCAATGACAGTAAATGCAACCATGGTACAAGAGGGCAATACAATACACCCTTGGCAATAATGGTCTACACTTAGGTTATACCTGTAAGCAAACAAGCAACCCAGGCGAGTTGTGGTGGCGATCTAAGGTGATGGAAATACAGAATGTGGTGAAGGGATAGGAAAATGATGAGTACTGGTCATAATCTTAGCAGCAGCGACAGGATTATTCCATTTCACTCCATTTCTCTTTCCAGATGTCACTACAGTGGCAAAGTTGGTGTTCTCTCTGCTTGAATGAACTTTTTTCTAAAATTTCACATGGTTCATCCCCACATCCCACTAAATTCTGCTCAAATATTGTCTTCCTCATGGTGCCTTCCTAATTAAATTACAATGTTTCAAGCCTTCCACTCCTTCCATCCCCTCTTTCTCTGTTCTAATTATATTTAGCAATTTTGAATGAATTTATTTATTTACAAGTGAATGTATTAATTATTCATTAATATATATTTATGTTGCTTGTCTCTTTGAATACTAAATTTATGAATTCAGAAGTTTCTTTTTGTTATCACCATTGCGTTGTCCTCTCATAGTAAATATGTAATAAATATTTGTCAAATATATGAGCTAATGACCTTTCTTTCTTTTTTGGATGCTGACTCCTGATACTACATCTTTAATGTACATATCTAAATTTATCTTTGCTCCATTTTTCAGGTTACATATATTTAGCCTTTCCAGGGATAACTTTGTGTATAAGCAGAGTTGGCAGGATGTCTTTTGGTTTAATAGTAGTGGTGAAATGAAGTTCTTTCTTCATATGTCAAAGCATACCTCTCTTAGCTTGATCACTAATATTTCACATTTCTTACAGGGAGTAATGATAAGGTTATAGCATAATCTTTGGAAAAGTAGACATTTCTACAAATCAATGTACACTGCAGTGAAAGGGTTTATAGGTGAAATAAATGGTGTGAAGCATAGACATTCTGAATGGCAGAGGCTGTAGTAAAAGAATGAGGAAGAATTTTAAAAGTTAGGAGTAAGTATTGAAAAGACAAATCCTAACTTTAAATATTTCAGGAAGCTTATGTAGCTTTCTTTTTTGTTTTTTTGTTTGGTTGTTTTTTTTTGGCGGTACTGGGATTGAACCCAGGGGCATTTTACCTCCGAGCTACATCCCCAGCCCTATTATTTATTGTTTATTTTGAAACAGGGTCTCACTAAGTTGCGGAGGCCTCACTAAGTAGCTGAGGCTGGCTGTGAACCCAGATCCTCCAGTCTCAGCCTCCCAAGTACTGGGATTAAAAGCATGTGCCACCATGCCCTGCTTTTATGTAGCTTTCTTAAGCTTACCACACATGCTCTGAAGTGGCATTACTTCATATCTGTCCTGCTGCAACTTCCTCTGAAATTCATCCTTTCATCCAACCTCTCATTTTTAGTCAATGGACTACCCTTTTTCTGTCCTTCCTAGCTAGAAATTTGTATCTTCTCTTTTCTCTCTTTTTTGTCTACTATTCACAACCAACCATTTAGTTTTGTCAATTCTTATTTTTTAACAGTGACATAAAGACTCTGTGCAGTGCAGACAATGCCTACCCTTCTATGTCCCATGTCAAGCCTTTTTTAAAAAAATTAGTTACTGTTTGCTTGACTAACATATGTGCTTCTTACCATTTCATTCATGTAGTCTCCTCCATTGGATGTCTCTAAAATTAATATTTTAATAAAGAGCCACCTCAAATGTCATCTCCCACCTCAACAAATATCAACATATGTCCCAGTCAGCATTCTCACTGATATAATTTGAAGCAACCGACCACACAACTTAGAGGAAGGAAGATGTAATTGCTCAGTTTCTTGGATATTCCAGGTTCAGTCCATGTGAGGCCAGGGCCTGGAGCTCAGGGATGGTGGCAGGAAGCAGAGAGAGGGAGAGAGCAAGGGCTCTGCTTCTCACATCATGGAGGCCAGAAGCAAGAGAGAACAAGGGGAGGAGGAAGAACATATATTCCCCAAGGCCATGCCCCCAGGGGCCTGTCCTTAACAACCAAGCCCCACTTCCAACATTGCTACCTTGCTTCTGTGAGGGCTAGGGGGACATTTTAAGTCTATTTATACCAATTTATGTTGATGTTATTTGTGCACTCACTTTTCCCTCACTACATGGTAAGCTTCTAAATGACTAGGGCTGTCCTTTAGAGTCTCAAAAGTGTTTAGAAGGATGTGTTAAACAGGAATGAATAATGTCATTCCTTGACTTACAGGGATATAGTTAAACTCCAACCAACTTCTTGAGTTGGATCATATTGACTCCATGTTGCCTTTAAGGTAAATTTTGTACCTCTGGCCAGGCATGGTAGTGTACACCTGCAATCTCAGTACTTGGGAGGCTGAGACAGAAGAACTCAGGTCTGAGAGCAGCACCCAGTAACTGAGCAAGACCCCATTTCAAAATAAAAAGTAAAAAGAACTGAGGGTATAGCTCAGAGGTAAAATGTCCCTGGGTTTGATCCCCAGTACCATATACACACTCAAAAAATCCATACCTCTCATTTCATCCTCAGATTCACTGCCTCTCATTTGTTTGCTCCATTGAACTAATTCATGCTTCACTTCTATTCCCATTAAGTGATATCCCTAACCCTAATTACTTAAACATTCATATAGTTTAGTTTCTTTGATATGATGTATGAACAGAACTTGCGACCTTGAGGAAAAAATAGAAAGTGAATACGAGATTGTTCTCTCTACTTCTCAGAGCTTTTGTGAGCTCATCTCTGCTTGTATCCTTCTCCTTCTTGACCTCCATCCTCTTATACTCAAGCCAACTATCCAACCCACATCACTCTACTCTTCCAGTTCAAGAACCCACTACAATATTGATGTTCACCTTCTAAAGGAAATTTGAGTAGCTCAGCCCAGAGGAAGTGCTATCTTTCCAGCAACTAGAAGAGACTTTGGTCTAATCACCTATGAACTGGTGAAGATCCTGGAGGTTAGAGTACAAATCCATTCCAAGATTGTAGACAAAGCGTGTGTGTGTGTGGGAGAACACAAAATATTTATTACTTCATACTTTGCTTTATTTTTCTAGCAAACTAGTTATAACATGTAAATTATAATTTATGCAGAACTAAGGACAAACGTCATTTTTACTAGGCTTTTTGAGAATAACTGAATGACCTTATTATGATTTTAGAACTCCATATAACTACAGTCTGATCATAGAATAATTGATTTTAATGCTTATTTGTATATTTTATCAGTGTAATTCCCTGGGAAGTAGACATCAAAGTAAAATCAGTTATGCTAGAGATTTGTTGGATGAAAACTTGTAAAGAATAAAGGGGAAGGAGCAGGAGTAAGAAGGGCCTTTGGACCTCGGTGTGGATTTGATATCTGTGAAAGAGAAGAAAGAGAAAGGAAGATTGGATAAGAAGACCTTCAGATTGTAATGAAGTGTTAACAAAGCCTTGCTCTACCTGATGGGAAGCCCAAGAGCAGAACTTGTCTATTAGTTGAGTCACCTTGGGCAGCATTTGTGAAATGGCTGTAGTACTCTCATCATACACAGTCCTTAGGTAGAAGGAGGCCGAGGCGAGCAGAGCCACAGTGTGAACACCGTGCAGTGCAGGCTGTCAGTAATCCTCCATTCAGCACGTTCTCTCATGGAAGAAGATCTGAGCAGGCAATTCCATGGCTGCTCCAGCCACAGACTTGTGCTGTTCTCGGAAATATCTTCTTCCAACAGATATAGGCACCTAAAACATCAAGAAATGTAGATCCTTTTCTATTTCCTAAGCCAGTGTGGGGAACAGAGCCTACCTGTGACTATAGTTGTTAGGAGGTTATATTTAAGAAACAAGTTTGTGGCAGATAGTGTTTTTCTCACTGTGAAAATGATTTATGGATTAAAAAAATTAATAGACCTCAAAACTTTCAGATTCACCAAAATATTTATTTCCAACTTTGATATATATGAGTAATAAAAGCATTCAATATGCCACATGTTCTTTTTAAAAACCTGCTATCAGAGGATAATTATAGCTCACTATTATATGACTTTTTATAGTATCTTTTGTCATTTACTTCTTTGCAAGAAAGCTATGCTATAGAAATACAGTGTTTAATTTCAGATTTATAGGTGAGGAGATTGGGCAGATAGAATGAAAGAAGCTAAGGTTTTCTTCAAGGTCAGAAAACATCTAAATGGAAAAATTAAAATTAGGATTGATGAACTTTTCCTTTATTTCTCTCATTGATTTATATTACCTGTTTTTATGACTTTCTTTTTTGAAACAAAACTGTATCACTGTGTAGGAAATATTTAAAGATCAAGAATACTTAGGATTTCGTGCTCAGTGAATGTCTACTAGACATCTTCAGGGACTCGGGTTCCCCTGCATAAAATAAATTGACAGGTAAAGTTTCTAAACTTTAGGAAGTTTAGAAGGAGCTCTAAAACTGTTCCAATAAAAAACATTATGTACTTATTTATTTCAGACACTCTGAACAGTTTGTGTGTGTGTGTGGTACTGGGGATTAAACTCACAGGCATTCTACCTCTGAGCTACCTACACCCTTATCCCTTTTTATTTTTTGTTTTTGAAAAGGTCTCATAGGTTGTTAAAAGTCTTGTTATCTTGCCGAGGCTGTCCTTGAATCTGCGATCCTCCTGTCTCAGCCTCACAAATACGGGGATTATAGGCATGTGCAATCACGCCTGACTTCTACATAATTTGTAAACATTATTACATTCTAAGAATTACCTTATCTCTATTTTGTAGATGAAGAAACTAAGATATAGAAAAATTAATTGCTCAGGAGAGCAGAGCTATCAAGTGGCAGAAGTAAGATTAGAGCCAACTCTCTAGGCTACTAAAATATATGCTTATTTCCCACAACATCATCATGCTACCTTTTTCATTGGAGACCAAGTTTTTTATTGAACAAGCTTGGATTTTAAAGGAATTCCTGAAGAGATAAATCCAGTGTGACCACAAAGATAGGTGACACAGTAGAATGAAGATGTGTTAGAGTCATTTCATCTATTTTGAGAGTTCTGAAGGAGGAAATTAAAGAAAAAGAAAATCTATATATATTGAGTGCTTAATATGTGCCAAGTTAGGTTTTATATATTGGCATATGTATATAGTTATAATTCTCACAACAACTTTGTTAGCATATTTGGCATCTACTTTTTTAAAATGCCCATCATCCTCCCATCTTTGATTAGCATTTCCTCTATTGGGGCTCAGCTCCTCTCCTCCTCTCAGCTTGGGCACGCCAGAGGCTGTTCTTAATCCTGCAATTTCATCTCCTGGGATTTATAGGTAGACAATGGATAGGTAGGCCTATTTAATCAATGCTCTTTCCTGGAATAGTTCCAATTAGATCCAAGAGGTGGAAATTCTGTCCTTTCTAGTAAAATATCCATGAAGGAAAAATGATTTAAAAAGAAAGGAGGTAAAAAGAAATGAAGAGAGACATTCTGGAGATACTGAAATCTCTAATTCTAGGCATCTCTGAAATTTATCTTTGGTGCAGTTTGATTATATTAGTCAATACCTTATCCCCAAATTTCCCCAAATAGTTTTTGCTGCTCTTCTGTCACTTGCAAGGCTCCTGACTGTTTTCATAAAGCCCAAAGAAACTCAGGTCCTTAGTCTAACATCTCACTACCATTGGATGACAAAATAGACTAGAACTCAGGCCTATCTACTTCTTAGTGTAGGCTCAGTTTTTTCTTATTTATTCTTTTTCCAAAGTAGAATAGAAATGTGTTTGGGTCACTGGCATAGAACTAGGGATAGATATTATATTTTGTTGTTGTTCATCTAGACTTATGGGAGCAAATTAAGTGTTATACACAGTATCTATTGCCTTTACCTTTAGGAGGGTGAATACTAGCTGAGTGCTGTAAAGAATTAATCTACTTCATCCAAACATGTATTAGACAGATAACACTTTAATTCATGTTTCAGCTGAATGAAATAGGTACAATCAGGTGAAATTCTAAATATAGTTGACCTAACTCACATTCCATCTAAAGAAATGCGGCTTTCACACATTTCCCCCAACATATATTGGCATACCTACAATTACTTTTCACACATACCGGAGCAGCTATTTTCTTGGTGTGCTTCCAGCTCCAGCACAGAACTATACAAAATTTCCCTAGAGAAGTTTATAAATGCAACTCTAAGCAAAAGATCACCGGAGCCAGTGCAAAGAACAAAAGTGGAAATGCTGGGAAAGGAGGGAACAGATAGTAAAGCACTAGATTTTTGCACAAACTGAATTCGCTTTTCTCCCAATGTTAGGGATCCTAAGTCAGATCAAAACTGTGACAATGAAATACAAAAACATTATTAGCTAATTAAGTCTGAGTAGAGTTAATTAATTGCAATGGAGAAAAGACAGGCTGAAATTAAGGATTATATAGAGACTAATGAATTTTTTCCCCCTGATTTTTCTTTCTCTCTAGTTTTATCTACTTTCAATAAAATGAGAAGATGTTTGGAACATTATTCTTCTTTAAAATGACCATTGTACAATAATAATCATTGTTTACAAAATTACATAATGAAAATGCATATAGTTATGCACACACATAATATTGCTTACAATTTTATACTGCTTTAAATAGTAGGAGTTCTTATAACTATTTCCAGACTGTATAACTTAAAATATTTGTTGAAACAATTTTTAACTACATACATCTACAATGTTAAAAAAGTAATTATTGCTTCATAAATAGTTTTATAGAAGAAATTAGTCAATACATACAATTTGAACTATTTGCTAATCTTTGCTGATCACAACTGTGACTCCGGTCTACTTTTGCAGCCATTTATATGTGTTATCTGTTGCAATAATTCCCTCACTCTTCTTCAGTTCCCCACTCTTGCCTCCTTCCAATTCATTTCCTACTTAGGAACCAGAGGGATCACTTATGAAGATTCTTATAGCCAGGCACAGTGGTACACGCATGTAAATCCCAGTACTTGGTAGGCTGAGATAGGAGGATTGCAGGTTTGAGGTCAGCGCACGATAACTCAAAAGACCCTGTTTCAAAATAAAAAACGAAATAGGACTGGGGGTGTAGCTCAGTGGTAGAATACCCCTGGGTTCAATTCGTGCACACACACACACACACACACACACACACACAGTTAAAACTAAATTACTTCCGATTGTTATAGAGATGAAGTACACTTGTCTTAAAAAAGTTAAATTTCTGAATCCTCCGGACCCATCTCTCAGTTTTCTTAAAATTTTTCATAAAACTCTGTTCAGTAATGATACTATCTATTTAAGTGTGTTTTTCAGTTTCAGGAGGAAACAGGTATCTTTTAAGAAGAAACTCGTATAGAAAGGAATTTGATTTACTATGATGTTATATTCATTTAAAATTATCACATCTTTCATCTCTTAGAATCCAGTTAATTTTTATGCAGAGTTTAATAAAGCACACATTTTCTACTTTAAAACATAACAATTACTTAATGGTTGGTATTAAGATACTTCTTTGAGTTATCCAAACCTGGAGTTCAGCCTGCTATGCCTAACTCAAGGCAGCTACTTTCATCTAAAGGCCAAAGCTTCTTTTTTTTTTTTTTTTTTTGTGGTACCGGGGATTGAACGCAGCGGCGTTCTACCTCCGCGCTACGCTCCCGGCCCTATTTTTTTTTATACTTTATTTTGAAACCGGGTCTCACGAAGTTGCGGAGGGCCTCACTAAGGAAGGAGAGAGAGAGAGAGAGAGAGAGAAAGAGAGAGAGAGAGAGAGAGAGAGAGAGAGCTGAGGCTGGCTGCGAACCCGGATCCTCTGGTCTCCGCCTCCCAAAGTACTGGGATTACAAGCGTGCGCCACCACGCCCGGCTCCAAAGCTTCTTCATTGCATTTTCAATAAAACTTCAAAAAATAATAATAATAGAAATATTTTATCAACCATGCCATGAGCCAACAAATAAAATACAATTTGCAATTATCATTTTTGTTTAAAAGAATGTTTCAACTCCAAAAAGTAACAAGTATTAAAATAAAGTCCAATACTTAAAAGTGAATGTGTTTTGCATTATGGAAAACACATACTACAATAAATTTGCCATGTCTTCCCTCTTATCTTTGAATGGATCTTAAACTCTAGTTGAGAACGATTCCTCTGGGGACCTTATACATCCAGCCTGTTAAACTTTTGTAAATATTATGCTGAAAGCCCCAGAAGTATTGTTACTATTTTTTGTTTGTTTGTTTCTTATTTTGTTTCATTTGCCTTTTCATTTGCTGGCAATTCCCCTTTTTACAAGCTCTGTAGTCCCTTAAAGACATATGAGGCTCAGAGTTCCCACAGTACTATACAAATGACTGGTACTATTTGCACACTCTATAACTATAAAAATACAAGAATAAGATGGAACATTTTTTAATAGCAAGAAAGAATCAAGCTCTCTTCTTTAGATCTAAGTATTTTTAATCCACGAATGACACAAACCAGAGATAAGTCCACTTATTATTTGCAGTAATAATCATACATGCTTACCATGCACCCTTCTCCTCCTCAAAGTGATATGATGCGGGAAGAGAGACCTTACACGTACAGAAAGAATCTCTACACTAGGAGAAGAACCCTGGGATTAGAAACTTTGCATCTTATATGGAAACTGCTTCAAAGTGGACCGTTTACCTCTTCAGAGAAAGGAAGTGACATTATATTTCTAACATAAACTAATACCCTCCAGAGGAAGAGGGAAAGGTCCGTAAATGTTTACAACCCTTTGAAGTCTAAACAAATGACTCCAGGGAAGATAGATCTACATATCACTCTAGAGGTCACCAAGTCCAAGGTATGTTTACCATTCAAACATACTTTAATCCTGATTGCAGTAACTTTTGCTTAAAAAGTCTTTATTGTGTAGAAGTATGAAACTATTGCCTTTCTACCACAGGTACATGACAGTTCTATTTTATTTTCCTGTCTATAATACTTAGGCCATTTCTGAATTCTCTTACATTCTTTTCCTGTAAACATTGATCAGAATCAGGCTGTCTCTAATGAGCTTCTTTGCTTCTCTAAGTGACTGGAGCTTATCGAGAGTAGTAGTATTAGTATAGCATCAGTTTACAAGATGCAGTTGACATCTGGACTCTTGTTAGGAGATCCAACTCTCATCAAGGCTCTATTCTCCTCTGGCAAAATACTTTATAGCGTAGATGGTCTCTAAATCTTTCAAATTCTTTAGATGTATCTGCTGATTAGAACTTAATTGGCCATGGAGGACTCTTTTCTCAATTTACCTATCAACAATGAACCTTTAAAAATATCTTCTAAAGGTGTTTATTTTTTTCTTAATTGCTACATTCAGTACTGGTGATGTTGTAAGAGCCACTCTCATATGTTGTTGATATGGTATCTAAAATATTGGTGGAAAACATTTCCTGCTTGTGAAATAATTTGTTTTTTCAATTTGTTTTTTGTTTTCTATAGATACAATTTTATTGTTTGTAGTTCACCCCATATACACCTTTCCTTTGTAACAACCCCAATTAGCTATTTTATATAGAAATTATGTTCATATTGCACAAAAAAGTTTTTATAAAGTACTTAAATTAGACTATGAAAACAGCTACAGTGATATATATGGCATGTCCCTATTATCATCCTTTTCCAGAATTTGCCTAGCTGATCTTGCCTATTTATATACATTTTAAACATACACACACACACACACACACACACACACACACACACACATATATATATATATATATATATATATATATATATATTCAAATACAGGTCCAGAATCCTTAATCCAAAAATCTGAAATCTGAAATACTCCAAAATCTGAAACATTTTGAGTGCCAACAACACAAGTGGATTTTCTATACCATAAAGCTGTTTCATACATAATATTTTTTAAAATTGTATAAAATTACCTTCAGCCTATGTGTATAATAAGGTGAATATGAAACAAATAAATTTCATGTTTATACGTGGGCTCCATCTCCAAGATATTTCATTATGTAAATAAAAATATTCCAAAACTCAAAAAAAGATCTCAAATCAAAGACATGTCTGGTCCTAAGCAGTTCAGATAAGAGATACTCAATCAATATTAAATCATCACATTCTGGAATGGGACACAAAAAACAACAGAACAAGCTCTTCACACGCCTGGCACTGTGTGCCTTACTTTAAATGCTTAATACCACTTAATCATTAGAACAACCCACTGAGATAGGTCTTGTTATCATATTCATTTTCAGGTAAGAAATCTTGGAATTAGAAAGGTCAAATAATTTCAGTGTCTCAAGTCAAGAATTACAAATATCCAGAAAAATCATTACCCAGACCAGTGTCATGGAATTTTTCCACTGTTTTCTTCTAGTACTTTCATAGTTTCAGATTTTACATATAAGTCTCTATTCCATTTTGAATTGATTTCTGATATGCTGAGAAATAAGGCTCTAATTTCATTCTGCATTATTATTTTCAGGGTTTTAGCTCTTGCTTTGGATGAAGGATTAGCATATAGGTATTCCATAAATTTAACTACTCAATAGATAACTGGCCAAGTAAAAGTAGGCCATGCATGGTCCAATTGTGAGTCATTTCATAAAATAATTTTATTAATCCATCATTAAATTCTGTACACTAGAGGTAGTAAAAAATGGAAGTGTAACTTTTGCATGAATTACTTAGGTTGCTACTAAATGAGGTACACATATGCCCCAGAGTCACCTTTGAAAATGGTGGTGCAAGGGGAGTTATGCACTCTCTTAATGTTCATCTAAAACTGTAAGAAAAAATAAGGTAAGATATTCACTTGATCATTGCTATTACAAAATAAGTCATCAGAGAAAAATGACTCTGAAACACTTGAAATAGTTAATTTTAAAGAGGATGCATTTTCTGTAATATTTTCTACTCCTCAAACCCAACTTCTGAGCTCTGATGTCAAACAGAATTGCTTGCTCTCCCCATGAGAGGCTGGATATATCTCTGGCATGTTCTACGCTCCCTCTAAAATGTTGTGCTCACTTCTCTCTAATGTCAAACTCCAATACATTAGGTCTCCAACATTCTCAGCCAGTCTAATAAAATTAGGAGTTTTATCAACTTAAATCATTTTCATGAAACACGTTATCCTATAACACATTAACTCCGAAGTCTGGCTTTTTAAATATAATCTGCTTTAATATATTATTCTAAATTACCAATGATTTGCAGGAGAGATTATAATTCTTACCATATGCTATCAAAAATAGCTACCTAAAAATTAATGTTACACTTGGTGTTTTTTGTGGAACATTATTGAAAATTATAATATAAGCCTTATTATAATAATTCACATTTCTAACAAATAATTTTCGAAGTCTCATTTCCACAATTTTTATCACAGTCACCAAATACATTGTAACATGTAACACAAATTTGTTCAAATTTAATTCCTTAATTTTCACTAATTGATTTTTGTTAACATATGACATTACTTAGTATTTTCACCATATGTAGTTCCACAGAAATTTGAAAGAGGAGCCGGGCGTGGTGGCGCATGCTTGTAATCCCAGTACTTGGGAGTCTGAGACAGGAGGATCCGGGTTCGCGGCCAGCCTCAGTTACTTAGTGAGGCCCTCCGCAACTTAGCGAGACCCTGTTTCAAAATAAAGAATAAAAAAATAGGGCTGGGGTGTAGCTCAGAGGTAAAATGCCCCTGGGTTCAATCTCCAGTACTGCAAAAAAAAAAAAAAAGAAATTTGAAAGAGGAATATTAAGCACTGACTCTAGCTTCCAAAGCAATATGTGATATAATTTTTTGTATTACATTTGAATGCTGAAGTAAATATGTAACTTTTTTCGTCATATGAAAATCAAAATCACCATGATTAAGTTATTTAATACAAATGGTCTATAACATAAGCTAATATTTGATGTCAGTTCTCAAAATGAAGTTAAGGTTGTATTCTTTTTTTTTTTTTTTTTTTGCAGTACCGGGGATTGAACACAGGGCGTTCTACCTCTGCGCTACGCCCCCGGCCCTATTTTTTATACTTTATTTTGAAACCGGGTCTCATGAAGTTGCGGAGGGCCTCACTAAGGAGAGAGAGAGAGAGAGACAGGGAGAGAGAGAGCAAGAGAGCTGCGGCTGGCCGCAAACCCGGATCCTCCGGTCTCCGCCTCCCAAAGTACCGGGATTACAAGCGTGCGCCACCACGCCCGGCTAAGGTTGTATTCTTTGAAGTATTTATGCTTAAGTCACCATATATTTTATTTCATGGATGTGGTAAACATCTACATACACAGGAAATGACTGAAAATAAGTGATGGTTTACTTGTTTCTATTGTAATTGTCAGGATCATACAACACAAATGAGCAGAAAAGACTGAGTTTAGTAAGTATCACTGTGTTGGCTCCACCATTCTGTTGACTATGAATGTTTTTCTTGGATAATATTAAAAATAAAGTTTAAAAATACGGCCATGTGTGATCCCAGTACTAGGAAGACAGAGACAGGAAGATCACAGGTTTGAGGGTAGCATGCCGTAATTTGGCAAGACCCTGTTTCAAAATAAGTAAAAAGGGTATGTGATGTAGCCCAGATATAGAGTTGCCCCTGGTTCAATCCCCTGTAAAACACACACACACACAATCACTATGAAGCACTGTTTTCCAGAAATTGTTCCAAGCAATCCACACTATTTATCTTACTTTAGCCTTAAAACCCCTTTATAAAGTAGGAACCAATAACCATCCTGAATTTATCAAGAAAGAAATGAAAACTTATTAAGTTTAAGCAATTTTCCCAGACTCATGCATTGTATAAACTGCCACTAGGACTCACTGAAATCTTTTTACTGTGGAATCTGAGCTCTTAACCATTACACTCTGAGATGTATTTTGAAAGCAACACTTTCACAGCTAAGATGTTGTGCTATTCACTGAGAAGTCTAAAAATATACATATCCAAAGGACAGGAAACCCAATTCTCAACATTTTTAGGAACTCTCTTGACCTAAATTGTTTGATGGCTCTATTTTTGTAACTGTGGATTAGTCTCCCTGCTTTTCTGTAACATGCTCCACTGGTGACCTCCGCAACAGTGCTGTGATATTCTTATTCTACTGGAGTCCACTGTGTCTCGATGAGATGTACGCCTGTCTAGATATGTATGGCAGCTTTCTGGCTGGTGACTGGACCTATTCCAAATGGGAGGCTTTTGAAGACTACGCAACGGTTTAATTTAAGCTTGGCATCCCAAATAAGCATGCCTATGGACAAGTCCTCATTATGCAAAAGCCTGAATTCAGCGTGACAAGTTCCTTCTACAGAAATGTACCTTGCTTAGCATGATGTAGTATTGCTGATTGCTCCAACATCATTTTGAATGTTTTGTGAATCCTAGAACAAAGCATGAAGTCTTTCTGTGAATCATTTCCAAAATAAAGAGACCAAAAATGAGGAGAATAATTTTTGTGTAATAGTTATGTTTTAAAGAGACTATTTTACCTTAAAGTAGCATTATTATGACATATAATATAGACCTTTTAAAAATGTATTAAGCTGGGCATGGTGATGCACACCTATAATCCCAATACTTGGGAGGGATGAGACAGGTGAATCGCAGGTTTGAGGCCAACCTCAGCAACTTAGTGAAATCTTGTTTCTAAATAAAAAAATAAAAAAGGGCTAGGTGGCATAGCTCGGATGTAGAATGCCCTTGTGTTTGTTCCATAGTACCACAAATAAATAAATAAATAAGTGGAAAAAATGCATGCTAACATGTTTGCTATTTTTACCACTAAAGTTAAGGTTGACTTTGTTGTATTTCTTGAGCAAGCTAATCCCATGGCTAACAAAGATAGGGACAGTTAACCTTAAAGGACAATAAATGTTGAAAACATAACAGCTGCTTCATTTATGTAAACTGGTTTTAGGATACTGGTCCTGGACATATGCTTTCCATCTTTACAAATGTTACAACTTGTTAAATGTGACTTTCAGATACAATTATGTTTAGTTTTTACTGACAGCTACATTACCAAAGCAGCTTTTCATTCTAGATACTGAAATGCAGCTCTCTCCTATTGTGGAAACTGGATAAATTTAATGGGTACATCTTTATGGTCTCAGACACATACCATACACGTCTATTTGAAACTTGGAGGTTTTGAACTCACATGGTGCTTAGTTTTGAAATGCTTCAGGTTGATGTTGGCTTCAGATATTTAAGAAGCACAAGGTTTATAAATCCAAAGAGGCTATGTATGTTTCACATTGGAATGTTAGTCATCCAGGTCTTTAACAGTAAGTACTAAAGACATATGAAGGAAATGACTGGAAATTATGAAAACCTGCTCTATTTTTTGTCATCATTCCTATCATTTGCTACAGTTTCGTTATTCTTGTTTATCATCACTGAAAAGTAAACTCTCTTCCAGATCCAAATAATCTAATTCCACAATGTTAAGATGCTTTTAAACTCAGAATCATATACACTTCCAACGTGTGTATTAGTACACAAGGCATATTAGTAATGAGAGAACTAATTTGCAATTTAATTTTACTCTACTAATACTGTTTGTTCTCAGCATTATTTTCTGATTCTCTGTTTTCACAAAGGAAAACATTACACTTTCAACAATAAACCTTAACTTCATGGTTGTAATCTCTTAAAATATCAAAGCTTGTTTTTTTGTGAGTATGGGAACAACCATGGACTTAACAAACTTGTTCTACAAGAAATTAGTGACATGTGAGCTTTAATTATAATCCTGGCAGTTTACTGTTTTCTCTTGAGTTGAGAAGCTTCCGCCAAACCCTGATGATGCCTAATTTACAAGCCCTGGTAACTAACTGACTGATTGATGCTTGGATCCCAAGAACTTTTTAAAAAATTTTATTGGTGTGTTGTAATTGTACATGATACTGAGACTCATAGTGATGCATTCATATATTTACATAACATTGTTTGTCTGTTTCCTTCTCCGAATCTCCCCTTTCCCTTCCCTCCTCCCTCTGCAACCTCCTTCCATTACTGCACTGGTCAAGCTCCTTGTTTTTCCTGAGGTCCCTTTTTTTTCCCCTAGATTCCACATATGAGAGAAAACTTGCAGCCCTTGATTTTCTGAGTCTGGCTGGTCTCACTGAGTATAATGTTCTCCATTTCCATCCATTTTCCTGCAAATGACATAATTGTATTCTTCTTTATGTCTGAGTAAAAGTCCATTGTGTGTATATGCACATTTTCTTTATCCATTCACCTACTGATTGATACCGAGGGTGCTTCCATAACTTGGTTATTGTGAACTGTGCTGCTAACAACAGGGATATGCATGTATAACTATAATATTCTGACTTTAATTCTTTTGGAAAGATTTCGAGGATTGGTGTAGCTGGTTCCCAAGAATTTTATGTGACTCGATTCATTAACACCAGTCACAGGTTTGATAATAGGTCATTGCGATGCATACACCATTTCAAGACTACATTTGGAGGTGGGAATGCAATTTACTTTTAGCCAGTTAGAAAACTTTAACTGAATCATTGTTGAAACTTCAATGTGCTTTGTGAACACATATTTACAGAATTACGATTCTTTGCCAATTATAATTTCCATAACTGGATCCGTCTATTTGTTATAGAACATGCTATTATTACACTACAGCTTGCGGGTAATGAACCACTCAGGGTTTTGACAGGAAAATGGATCAGAACAGAGGATTTGTTTACATTTAGAATTTCAGAAATGTTTCTCAAGCACAAAACCATGTAAATATTTGCCAGTTTTAATCCAGAAGTTACAAACTGAGCTTGATTTAATTTGTCATCAAATGTGGATCACTCAACACATATTAATTAATCTTCACGGGAATGTTGATATGCATGATATGATGAAGAATGCAAAGAAATGTGAATTACAAGCCTTGCCTTCAAAGAGTGGAAAAGGGAACAAGAAAGCAGGGCGAGAAAGAAGGTGAAAGGAGCATCAGCCCCAGAAAGGGCCTGGTTTCTAGTGACGCCATCGTGAAGGTGAGGCTCGCAGGAGTTAACAGAACTAACATTCCACTGGGCTCAGGGGCACCTTTTAGGATAACCTGAGATTTGAGTAAGTCTCACATGGTAAGTGGAAAGGAAACTAGCTGAAGGCAAAAGAAGTATAAGCAAAGAAGTATGTATGACAAAAACAATGAAGGATTCGGAGCTTTGCATGGAACTGTGGATTCACATGAGTAAACAGTGGGAGCACTGAGAGCCCTCCATACAGACACCTGTTCAAAGTCACGCAAAGTTTCAAGATGCAACTTTCTGCTTGTTATAAAGGAAATGTTCTATCTATACCTGAGTTCCAGGTTCCAATTTAAGTAAACCAGTGAAATCTAACAAAAGTAAATTGAGGCAAAAACTATCAATTGTTCAATAGTACTCTTGGATTTTGTTTGATATCAGCCCTAAACTGATGCTGATGAAGCCAAAAAAACTTAATAAGATGAAAGCTCCCTTGTACAAAAAGAGAGAAAGCCTCATTTGTAAAAGTTTAAAAGACATTAATCATATCACAAGGGCCTATTCACTGTAGACAAGGCATCTAAAGCCTCAAGCTTTTGTTTTATTTCTTTTTCTATCTTTGACTGAAAGGACTAACTCTGTCACATATAAAATGTTTAGCATTGACATAAAGTGCTGCCTCCCACTGAATTTCATACGTGTGTGCCCCTTAGTGATGGGTGACAAAGATATTTGTCAAATATCTCTTGGAGTTAATTTGCATGGCTTTATGAATTGTGTCTGTGATGCAGGGTCATACTAAGACGAAGGGAAAGAAGGTATAGAATTTGAGGAACTAGAGGGTAGAAAAGATAGTTCTACTTATAAAAAACCTGCTCTGTAATTTTTCTTATGATAATTTCAAGGAATTAACTAAGTGGGGTGAGCTTAAATATGTCTATGAGCAGAAGGCTATGAATATTTTGCTAAACATATAATAAAGGTAAAATTTTCTTGAGCAAAAATACACATCAATAACAAGAAAAGCTGTCTAGGAGTTGTTAATGAGCTCTCTTCTAAGCTAAAATACAAAACAAAAAATTAAAAAACAGTTTGGATATTAAATTTCGTGGCACCACCAGTCTCCTCAGTCACAAGATGATTACATAACACATTCTAATGTCACCTTAGTGATGTTAACAAAGACTTTTATTACAGTAAACACTTAGGTGGTTTGATATTCTTTCAGGAAAATACCTTTAACATAGCTTACTGTATTTAAATAGAGGAGAAATAAAGGGACCTAGTATACTCAGGGATAGAAGTTTCCTTTTATATAGGTTAACCACTTTGTATAAACATTTGCATATATAGTTGTCATATTTTAGAGCATGATTCTACTTGTAGAACAGGTGGCTTTGCAAAACTCCACAAAATACATGACTAGTTTTATCTCTTTTTCAAAATAAAAACCAGTGAGGTAGGAAAATATGAGGTGGGTCAAGATAATCTTCCTTTTATTCTGTGGTAAGAATTTAAAAATTACTTGGAAGTAACAATGTTAAGAAAGCCCATCTAAAATTGACTTTAAGTGAGTTAATCAACAAGAATTTATTAGTTTCCTATATTGTTCTCAGCATAGGAGCCTAAACTGCTCTTTATTATACCCACTGACCTATCAGAACTGCACAGATTTGATGAAGATAAACTCCTTATATCATCAAGCTTATAATTAATTTTTATTATATAGATGAAATATATAAAAACTATTATGGTATGTGTTATTAGTAAAGTGTTATTTTAAAGGTTTAACAGTTTTGCATACATTTATTAATGTGAATAAAGGTTATTATTGGGGGTGGTCTGTTTATCATCAGCATATAAAACAGCAGTTATCAACTATGGTTACAGATGAGAATTCTCTGTGGAGCATAAGAACAAAACAAAAACAACAATAAAACCCATGACATCTTCCAAAAATACTCAATCAGAATCGTCACATAAGACAATGGGTATTTTAAAACACCTCAGATTATGCTGGAAGACAATGAAGTTTAGCAAACATTACTACAGACCTTAATAAGATTTTTTATTTGCCTGATATTCCCAGGAAATTTGGACACTTTGATATAATTAAAAAGATCTTCATTTAAGAAGTGTTAAGAAAACGTTTTGTGCTAAATGTGAAGAGAACAATATAACATATAAAGGAGTACCTGTTAGCAACCTACAGAACATAACAACTATGATAAAAAAGACATTAATTATTGTAGAACTTTAGAAAAGAAAGTAACCAATATGCAGTTGAAGAAGTCATCATGGAGATGAAAGGGGAGTTGGGCAGCTGAGTTTGTAAGGATAACTTGGATTTGACTGAATCAAGATTTCTTATCAACCAGACCATAGATGAGGAGGGGCAGGGCAGGGCTTTTCTCAAATTGATAATACTGCTCATGATAAAAAAAAAAGATGAAGGAATCACTGGAATATGTAAAAGAGTAGGGAAAATTTATTCTAAGTCAGACATAAAGAAGTACTGATCAAAGTCTTCAAATTTATCATGAACATGTCCATGTTCAGAGACCCATGTGCAGGGATTGAGGGTGTACATCCCAGGAGTAATTGGGCTGGCACGGTAGCTGGAAATAGACTAAAGGATTCACATTTTATTAAGAGAAAGAAAGAGATGGGGCATTTTACTAATAGGGATAGTTTGGAGATAGGCTGGAAGCTTGAGTCTAGAAGTCACACGCTTCATGCTTGGGAAAAATTAATATGATATAAGAACACTGTGCAAAAGGAATTATAGGCTGAGACTCCAGGGCAGACACATAAACAAGGAAGTTCTTGCAGTAATCCATATGTGTTAGGCCATATGTTGTTTTCTTTCCAGTGCACTGAGGCATAAAGTTAGGATGAAACCATCTGGATAAAAATCTCTGCAAAGGAAATTTTAGCTCATGGGATTCTCCCTCTGCTACCTAGTGGGAATTCTGGTTTCTCTTCCCGACTCAGCCACAGAAATGCCTTAAATTGTGAGCTCCTTGTACCTCTGCACTCTACAGCATTTCACACAATGCCTAGTACACAGCAGATGTTCAAGATATCTTTCTACTGGTAAAGCAGTCAGAGATTTGAAAATTTCCTCTGACACATTGTTTTTTTTTTTTTTTAACATTGGAAGACCCTTATTGACTACTAATGGTGAGTTTATTTGCTCTGAAAAGAAATTCTTCTATGTGGTCATTTTATTCCTTTTATTTTATATTTATTTTGTAAGTGAAAATAAATAGCTGCTCTTTTTTGAAAAAAAAAGATATCTTTCTATATTACTGTATCAAGAGGTCTGACCCAAAAGATTGTGGTAAAGTTATGATTACTTAGATGTCATTGTCTGAAATTGTATTATGTGCATATCATGTGTTTATTTACTAAAATTTCTAGAAAACTTTAAAAATTGGGAGGTTTAAGTAAAAGAATATTTTGGAATTGTTTTGAAATTAGCTTTTAAATGTTGTATAGTTATGAAGTATTATTAGAAATATTAATAATTCTTACAAAACATGATTTTTTCATGTCTAAGTGCAACAGAACCCTTGAGTAATTGGAAAAAGTACTAAATAACTAGTTGTTTTTTACTGTTAGAAATATAGAGAATATAAAAGAATACATTTTATTTCCTATCCATAAATAAATTTAAAGCCTAATTGAGTTGCTAAAATAAACACCATTACTGAGCAAGTTCAAATTTAAAAAGAAGATAAAATTAAGTGTGTGTACATATTATACAAAGTCATATAAGGGAATAAAAAGATCTTTTAGTGGTTATTTATTTCATAGGGTTTCTTTTTTTCAAAAGTCCTTAATATTGCCGATTGCATAGGAAATCAGAAGCTCTTGGTGATATTTTTATTTAACCATTAGTTGACTCCACCTCTTTTTATGTGTATGACCAAATGTATTGACTATAACAGTAAATGCAGTGATTCCTAAAATTAGCTTTAAGATCCTAGCCAATGCAATAAGGCAAGAAAAAGATAAAATCAACAAAAATTTTAAAAATAAAATCATTATTTATTTATTTTTTTTATTTTATTAGTGCATTGCAATCATACATCTTGAAGGATTTCAGGGTGGCTGATGTATACATGCACTCATCGGTCAATTAGCCCTCCCCAATTTCCACTTCTCCTGCCTCCCACCTCCCTCCTTCCCGTTTCCAGCATAATAGTTTACTTTGATATCTTTGTGTAAGTCCATCCTGTGCTCCAGTTTGTTTCCCTCTCCTTCCCTCCCCCAGTTAGTCTGCCTTCTTGGCTCATCTGAGGTGTTCTCTCTTTGTGGTCCCTACTGTGCAGGGTCATGGCTCATCCTCCCCTGACCTTAGCACTAGGGTACTCTGGGGTGGGGCCGGGGGCTTGCCTGCCCCGCGTCCCCAGTTCCGGGGTGAGTGGTTCTCTGGGGATGGGGCCAAGGGCTCACCCACCCAGCGTCCACAGCGCTGGGGGAAGAGGTTCTCCTGGGTTGGGGCCGAGGGCTCGCCCACCCCACGTCTCCAGTGCTGGGGGTCACTGTAGATGCAGCCAAGGGCTCACCTGAGCCCCATCCCCAGCACAGGGGGATCTCCGGGGGTGGGGCCAAGGGCTCACCTGCCCCGTGTCCCCAGCGCCGGGGGCAGGGGTTCTCTGGGGGCGGGGCTGAGGACCCACCTGCCCCATGTCCTCAGTGCCAGGTTGAGGGGTTCTCCGGGGTCGGGGCCAAGGGCCCACCTGCCCTGCTTCCCCTACGCCAGGGGTCTCCGGGGATGGGGCCAAGAGCTCACCCGCCCCGCATCCTCAGCACCGAGGGGAGGGATTCTTGGGGGGTGGGGCTGAGGGCTTGCCCACCCTGCATCCCCAGCACCAGGGAGAGTCCAGAGGCAGGGCCAAGGGCTCACCCACACCCCACCCGTCCCCAGCGCTGGGGTTGAGGGGTTCTCCGAGGGCGGGGGCAAGGGCTCACCGCCCTGTGTTCACAGCACCGGGGGGAGGGGTTCTCTGGGGGCAGGACTGAGGGCTCATCCGCTCCATGTCCCCAGCGCCAGGGGTGTCTCTGGGGATGGAGCCAAGGGCTCACCTGCCCCGCATCCCCAGTGCCAGTGGGAGGGGTTCTCTGGGGGCAGGGCTGAGGGCTCACCTGCCCCACATCCCCAGCACCGAGTGGAGAGGTTCTCTGGGGGTGGGGCTGAGGGCTTGCTCTTCCTGAGTCCCCAGCGCTGGGGGGAGGGGATCTCTCCGGGAGCAGGGCTGAGAGCTTACCCACCCAGCATCCCCAGCACCAGGAGTCTATGGGGGCAGGGCCAGGGACTCTGCTGCCCCACATCCCTGGCATCGGGGGTCTCCAGGGGCGGGGCCAAGGGCTCACCGGTCCCACCTCCCCAGAGCTGGGGGGAGTGGTTCTCCGGGGGCGGGGCCAAGGGCTGACCCACCCTGCATTCCCAGTGCTGGGGGGAGGATTTCTCTGGGGGCAGGGTCGAGGGCTCGCCAGCCCCACATCCCCAGCACCAGAGGGTCTCCAGGGGCAGGGCCAAGGGCTTGCCCGCCCCACTTTCCTAGCACCGGGGGAGGTGTTCTCCAGGGTCAGGGCCGGGGGCTGACCCACCCATGTTCTCAGTGCTGGGCTGCTGGGGAGGGTGCCATGTCTCATCTATCGATGTCCTCCATTCTGGAGTGTTCCAGGACAGTGTTGGGCTGCTCATGGGGGAGTCATGGCTTGCTGGCTTGTGTGTTCTCAGAGTTGGGCTGCTCCTGTGTATGGCCACCTCTTCTTTGTCTCTCCTCATCGCACTTATTGTGGGAGCAGAGGCTCACAGCCCACCCCTTGAAACTATCGTCCTTGTAGGTACAGGTCTGGATTGACTTGGGCTACATCATGTTCCGGAGTTGATCAGTTTCAATGGTGGTCTATAGTCGCTGGTTTCACAAGGATCTGCTGTCTCTTTGCTGTTGGTCTCCGGGAGTTGCAGTGTAGGCATGGCCCCGTATTCTGGTTGCTGACCTGCTCCAGGGAGCCATGCCATATCATCCAGGTCCTCAGTGCTGTGGTGTTCTGCGCCAGTGCTAGGCTACTCCAGGGGGACCATGTTTCACTCACTCTTTTTTTCAGTGCTGTGTGCTCCTGTGCCTGGCCGCCTCATCTATGTATCTACGAGTCACTTTCTTTGCAGGGGCTGAGGTTCGCCTCCCACCCTTTGCAGTCGCCGCCATTGTAGGTGTGGATTTGATTCAACTTGGGCTTCATCATGGTCCAATGTCAACTGCTTTTGATGGTGGGCTATAATCACTAGTTTCACAAGAATCAGCTGTTTCTTTGCTGGAGGATTCCGGGAGCCACAGTGTTGGTGTGGCTCGGCCAAGATGGCGCCTTTGTCTCCGCTCTCCGCTTACCAGGTGAAATGCTTTGAGCTCCCTACCCCCCTCTGCTCCTTCCACTCACTCACAATCCACTGCACTTTGTTTCTCATCAGTTTGTTGAGTTTGACTGTTCTGTTTTTCTTACTTTTTTTTTTTTTGCGGTACTGGGAAATGAACCCAGGGGCATTATACCTCTGAGCTACACCCTCAGCCCTATTTTTTATTCTTTATATTGAAACAGGGTCTCACTAAGTTGCGGAGGGCATCACTAAGTAGCTGAGGCTGGCAGCAAACCCAGATCCTCCAGTCTCAGCGGCAGCCAGCGCCCGTAGCTCTGCGGCTTTGGCTATGGTGGCACCTTCCTCGTCGTCTTCTTCACAGGCTCTGAGCCAGGACGCAGCTACCGCCCCCACCCCACAGCCCTCCTCCCCTCCCTACTTTTCTTGTTTAGAAGCAGTCTTCCCGCCAACAGAGTTCCAAGTTTCAGAGTGCCAGCAACATGCTTTCTCCCTTTGTCTCACTCACTCATGTTCTGTGGATCTGGTTCGACTTGGATTTCATCATATTCTGATGTTGACTGCTTTCAATGGTGGACTGTAATTGCTGGTTTCACAAGAATCAGCAATTCTTTGCTGGATGATTCAGGGGCCACGGTTCTGGCGTGGCTCAGCCAAGATGGCACCTTTGTCTCCGCTCTCTGCTTACCAGGTGAAATGTTTTGGTCTCCCTACTGCCCTTTGCTCTTTACACTGCCTTGCATTCTGCTACATTTTGTCTCCCATTGTCTCGTTGAGTTTTGGCTGCCCTTGTTTTCTTGTCTTCCTGCCCGCCAAGCTCTGATTCTTGGAGCTTGGGTGAGACATTGTCTCTCGCTATCCTGCCATCTTGATTCCTCAAAATCATTATATATAGACATGATTATGAAAAGAACATCCAAGCGTAACAACAGACCAAATATTAAAATTAATATGTAAATACGACCTAATCACTAGATTCAAATGAATGTATACATTTAATAATATAAAATTGGTATTTTCACAGATCCAAAAAAATAGACACTGGGTATTTTACATGGTTCAATTCAATATATTACTCAATTTATTTCTGTAAAACAAAAGTAACATATTAAAAAATTTATGAAAATATACTGTTAGTATATCAGAAAACATAAATGCTTAGGAATAAATCTAATAAAATATGTGAAAAGCTTAACAGAAAGGCATGCAAATTTATGTACTTATAAATAATAAAACATTGTTTGTATATATCTGTATGTCTATGAACAGACAAATAGATAAATAGAGTGGTCGTTATAATGAGATAAAAATGAATTTAGATCTCTAAATGAGCAATATACCACATCTTTAAATAAATGGAGTTATGTGTTATGTTAACTAGTTGGAAGATATAATATTATAAAAAAGCACTTGTCTTCAAATTGGTCCCCACATGTTTTGTAATCTCAATCAATCTCTGTGCATGTGTGTGGAAGTTGATAAGATGGTTTGAATGAAAGCATAAAGGGTCAATAGTAGCCAACACAACTTTGAAGAATCAAAACACTGGGGGACTTACACTACCCCAATATCAGTATTGTACTGCCTTAGTTAGAATAAAGCTCTATGACTAGCTGGGCGTGCTGGTGCAGGCTTGTTATCCCAGTACTTGGGAGGTTAAGACAGGAGGATCAAAGGTTCAAGGACAGCCTCAGCAAGTAGTGAGACTCTCATCAACCTACTGAGATCCTATTTCAAAATAAAAATAAAATAGGGCTGGGGGTATAGCTCAGAGATAGAATGCTTCTGGGTTCAATCCCCAGTACCACAAACAAACAAAAACAACTCTATGACTTATAGCAAAGTTGAATTGTTATAAGGTTAGACAAATAGAATAATGTCACATATTTATATATACAAGATTACTTCAGTTCAATCATGAAAGAAAATCATTTAAGACTTCTAGAGCTGGTAAACAAATTTAGCAATGTAGCTGGATACAAAATCAACTTACAGAAATCATTAGCTTTCTATATACCAACCATGAATCCACTGAAAAAGAAATGTGGAAAACAATACCATTAACAATAGCCTCAAAAAGAACAAAATAATTAGGTATAAAGTTAACCAAAAAAGTAAAAAATAACCTCTATAATGAAAATTATAGAACACTGAAGAAAGAAAGAAGACCTTAAAAGGTGGAAAGACTTCCCATGGTTTTGGATAGGCAGAATAAACATCTTGATCAAAATATCCATACTCCCTAAAGCAATCTACAGAGTCAATGCAATCCTTATCAAAATACCAATGACATTCTTCACAGAGCTAGAAAAAATACTAAAAAAAACCATATAGAAGAACAAAAGACCCAGAATAGCCAAAACAATTCTGAACAATAAGAACAATGTCATAGGCATCACCATACCTGATTTCAAATTATACCACACAGCTATAGTAAAACAAGCAAACAAATAAAACAAATCCCAACATAGTATTGGCACAAAAACAGACACACAGACCAATGGAATGGAATAGAAGATACAGAAACAAGATACACACTTATAGCCAGTTGATTTTTCATAAAGGAGTCAAAAACATACTCTGGAGAAAAGACAGCCTCTTCAACAAATGGTGCTGGGAAAACTGGATATCTACAGGTAGAAGAATAACATTAGATGCTTTTCTCTTACCCTGCACAAAGGTCAACTCAAGATGGATCAAAGACCTAGAAATTAGACTAGAAACTATGTAATTACTAGAAAAAACATAGGACCAAATCTCCAACATATTGGCACTGGTGGAGACCTTCTCAATAAGGCCTTCAAAGCACAGGAAATAAAAGCAAGAATCAATAAATGGGATGGAACCAAATTTAAAAGCTTCTGTGCAGCAAAGGAAACAATAAAGTATCTGAAGAGAGAGCCTACATAATGGAAGAAAATCTTTGGCAGCCACTTCTTTGATAGAAGACTAATATCTAAGATATATAAGAACTAAAAACTAAACATTAAAAAAGTAACAAAAAATAGGCAATAGAACTGAATAGATGCTCCTGAAAAGAAGAAATACAATTGGTCAGTGCGTATATGAAAAAATATTCAACATCACTAGCACTCAGGAAAACGTAAATTAAAACTACACTGAAATTCCACCTAACTCCAGTTAGAATAGCAAACATCAAGAATACAAAGAGCCGGGCGTGGTGGCGCACGCTTGTAATCCCAGTACTTTGGGAGGCGGAGACCGGAGGATCCAGGTTCGCAGCCAGACTCAGCTCTCGCTCTCTCTCTCTCTCCCTGTCTCTCTCTCTCTACCTAGTGAGGCCCTCTGCAACTTCGTGAGACCCGGTTTCAAAATAAAGTATAAAAAAATAGGGCCGGGGGTATAGCACGGAGGTAGAACACCCCTGGGTTCAATCCCCGGTACCACACACACAAAAAAAAAGAATACAAACAAATGCTAGTGAGGATGTGAGAAAATAGGAACCATGACAAAGTGGAATTTAGCCTTGGGATGATGCAAGAGTGCTTCAACACATGCACATTGATAAACATGACACACCACAAAAACAGAACAAAGAAGAAAAACACGTGATCATTTCAAAAGATTCAGAAAAAACTTTTGACAAAACATAACATCCTTTAACTTAAAAAATCCTTTCAACAAATTATGCATGGAAGGAATGCACACTAATATAGTAAAGGTCATATGTGACAAGCCCATGGCTGTCATCCTATTCAACATTGAAAAGTTGAAGGCTTATCCTCTAAGATCAGGAATGAATAAAAAAGGATGCCCAACCATATTACTTCTATGCACATACAAATAGAAATCCTAAACAGAGCATTTAGGCAAGAAAACAAAAATAAAAGGTATGCAAATTGGGAAGGAAGAAGTTACATTTTTCCTGCTTATAGAGGACATGATTGTATATGTCGAAAACCTTAAAGACTACCAAAAATTTGTTAGAACAAAGGAATCCAGTAACTTGCAGAATCCAAAAGTGACATTAAATCACTAGTAGTCCATTCAGTAACAATGAATTATCCAAATAAAATTTTAAGAAAATGATCCATCATAATATCATCAAAAAACATATTTTATTTATATTTCCAGGTTAATATTTAGTCAGGACTTTTGAGAAAACTAACAAACTGACCTATTTTTTCATAGTACAAGAGAAAAAAGACTAAAAAGAGATAGATGAAAACAATAGATTTTAGACATATTCTATGAAAACAATAGATTTTAGACATATTCTATAAGAACTGAGAATGTTCTCTGTGTTTTTTATATTACAACATGTCACTGACACTTCTCAGAGTAACACAACCTACACGCAAAAGGTTGCTAACTGTTGTTATTTTACCAAGCCTATGTTTCTAACTTTCAAAAATAAATTTTTACCAAAAAAGATATTGTTAAGCAGACAAAAACAAACCTATGAAAACTGCAGATGATATAACACATTTTAACCCTATATAATGGGTTTTTAATTATATATATCATATGTAACATATATAATATATATAAATAAAACAATGTAGTTGCATTTAAAAGGTTTGGAAAATATACCTCAAATTTCTCACAAGGGTCATCTCTGTTCAAAGAACTAAGAGACTGGGCCTGGGGTCTGGGGTCAGTGCTCATCAGGGCCATGTTGTCTCGCTCTGTTCTTTGAAATGCTTGCACTAAGAGTAAAATGATTTATTGTTTATGTTATTAAACATAGTACATTCAATAAAGGGCCATTTGGGGACCCTCCATAACCTCCTTTACCAGGCAAAGAACATGTCATAACCTGTATCAATATAGAAAGCTTGAGACACTGAAGCTTGTCTTGGGGGATCTTATATTCCATAAAGTCTCCCTGAAAAATTCCAAGTACCACTTTTAACATGTGGTCCTTGGACCAGCAGCAGCAGGTCACCTGTGAATTGTTAATTATGAAAATTCTTAGAGCCCTTATCCCACAGCTCCCTGATCAGAAACGCTGGGAGTAGGGTGCAGAATTTTAATAATCTGTGTTTTAATAAACTCTCTAGATGCTGCCGATGCACAATGGACTTTGAAAATCACTGCTCTAATGACTTAGGATTAGATATTATAAATGCCATTTCTTGGAAAAAGTCTGTACAATAAATCAGTGATGTAATTAAATATATTGCAATTTAACTGTGCAATTATAATTAAAAGAGGGTTTGGAAAACGATACTAGCTCAGAGCGCCACTGCAGCACACAGCAGTTGTTAACCCCAACCCCACTGCTCCTTACAAAGGAGGAGCTGATTCTCGGTCCCACCACATACGGTGGCAGAATAAACCAGCTCCCGCCAACAGGAAACCAACAGATTCAAGCGTTTTCAGAAGCATGAAGACTCAGCTGATACGTCCCTTTTGCATGTTTTTCCTGCTCTCTAGCAGTCATCTTGGAAGCATGAAGAAGAAGGCCATACACGAAAGGTACAGGAGGAAAATTGAAGCTGGCTGAGACATGGTGGACATCATGGGCATGGAACCATTTCACAGGCCCACAGTGGTTCATCTTCAGACTTCAAAAGCAAACTCGGATTTAGTAAAGCTACTGTCATTTCATGCATACAATCCTAATTAAAATAGAAAACAATGCAGAAATTTCAATGTAGGTCAGATAAAAGGAGTGAAATGAAATCAGATGTGGAAAAGGGAGAACTGAGAGAAATGAGATGTATATGGGGCAAAGGAGTACAGGTTGGTAAAGCTCGATAAGAAATGGCACTCTATTCCATCTATTCTTCAGACGCTCTAAATTTAGATCTGAATTTTTCTTACTACTCTGTTATAAATGTGCCTGCCAGCACCAGGCTCTGTGCTTGTCCAGAATCAGCCTTCATATTTCTATTATCTAGGACACCATCTGACAGCTTGCTTTTTTTTTCATATAATCAGGCAAATTCCCCAAATAGATGTGGGCTTCTTGTTTATAACACAGCCACGCTTACAGACACATCGAACATTTTAGAAAGATAAGTTAACAGGAATCCATCGTGGTTTACAATGAACTCTTTTGGATCTTTAGTATCTGGCAGGCTTTTAGCTATAACCAGTAGCCTCTTTTCATGTTTGCTTACAAAATCTGAAAAGGGGTTGGCAAACCCTTTGAAATCTTAGTCTCATGATTCTATCCCAATTCTTTTGCGAGGAAGACGACTCTCCCCAGCACATGCTGGCCCTGCTCTGCAGTAAGCGACAGGAACTGCTGTCCAGATAGACAGCGATCATTCTCTCACACATGAAGTCCCTGATTTCAGATAGAGCGGTGGCCCAGTGCTGCACAGTATTTTCCCACCTGGCTTCTTACCTCCGATGACAAAGGTGGGCTCATTCAGTCTGCTTCCTTTGTGCAGCACTGCCCATAGATGGCACGGGTGATTTCCCATCTACCCTGGGGCCAGCAGTGTATTCATTTCCAAACAAAGCTTTGCCACTTGTTTTGCCTTTTCTTATAATAGCAGCAACAATTTCAGCTTCTGGCATAATACAGAAAATATTACTAGCTATTAGATCTCTGCCAACTTGCTGCAGCCTTGTCTGTTTTGCTTTAATCCTCTGGGACAGTGGATTAAAGAAATAGCTTTCAGTAACACTTATACCCATAGTCTGGGTGGAAAGAATTCCCACAACAACCAAGTATGTGTGGTGGGAATTTTTTATTGCTCAACAGTATTTGGAAAGTACAAATGAAAAATAACCCATTCAGGTAACACCTATTAACTTCATTTCCTGACCTCTCCAGGACTGTAGAATTAAATTCTGTCCCATGGAATGTCTAGGGGTACAATATAACTTTTTCCTTCCTTCCTTCCTTCCTTCCTTCCTTCCTTCCTTCCTTCCTTCCCTCCCTCCCTCCCTCCCTCCCTCCCTCCCTCCCTCCTTCCTTCCTTCCTTCCTTCCTTCCTTCCTTCCTTCCTTCCCTCCTTCCTTCCTTCCTTCCTCATTTCTTTATTTCTTTCTTCCTTTTTTGTGCTACTGGGGATTGAACCCATGGGCATTCTACCTCTGAGCTATATTGCCAACCCTAGTTTTTTATTTTTTTTATTTTGAAACAGGGTCTCCCTAAATTTGCTGAGGTCTTCACCTAATTGCTGAGGCTTGCCTTGAACCTGTGATCCTCCTGTTTCAGCCTCCCAAGTATTGGAGTTTACAAGTGTGCACCCCCACACCTGGCACAATCTACTTTCTCTAAACTCTAATAATCTGCTCTGAAACTTCCGTAATGACTACCCCTGAACATTTTATTCAATTCTGGCCCCTGAAATAAAATATGTTCTGGGCAGGCCACTCAAATGGCTCATCTGTCCTCCTTTTATTTATGCATTGATTTGCATATATTCTCTCATGATAGTCAAGAAATTTTATACTTTACTAATAAAACCCTGTAAGACAACCATTCTCTCATTTATTTCAGTTTTTTTTTAAATGGTAAAGCTGAAGCATAAGAAGGGTTTGATTTCTGTACCCAAGCTTAATGCTCCAAATGAGCACATTTCTCCTCCAACACAGTGAATGGTCCTTTTGATAATTACAAGAGCTCTGTAATTCCGAGAGAATTAGGTTGAAAGGGGGAAAGGAAATATGGAGCCTTGAATGCAGAGGCCTGGTCCTTAAGTGTTCTCTGTTTTTCTTCTGTTATTAACCGTGCAAGCTTTGCTCTTCAATTTCAAGGGAAACCGTGCCAGTTCACAGGATGCTGAAAACATCTTAGAAAATTTCAATGAATACTTAGAAAATTAAGATGTTTCCATGGATGATTGTATTCTTAGCGATGACTTGCTAATCTGTGCAGGTGGCCACTTGATTCACAATACACTTTGCTCAAGGGTGACCTTTGACAGGCAGGAGCAGCCTTCTTCATTTGGGTGTAAATCAGCACAGTTTGCTTTGTGCCCAGTTCTCTTAGTCCTATAAAGTATCTGGAATGCCTGGCATAGCCCAGATGTAGTAAAACCACCACAGCATTTTACTCCTGCTATAAGGGAGTCTGTGAGAACAGAAAGAAACTGTTGGAAGAGTCTTCAAAAAATTATCTTTTTTTAAATACTTTTATTGTTGCATTATAGTCTCACATCATAATATAGTTCACAGCGATTAGAGTGTGTCAGGAAGCTGTCCCTAGTAATTTTGATTTCTTTACCAATATTGTCTATTGACCTTGTCATCACATCTTAACCTCTTTAATCATGATTTCCCTCAGTTATTGGGCATATTTATAAGGAACACTTTGAAGTCTTTTCTCAGTTAAGTCCCACATCTGTTTGCTTTTGCAGGCAGTTTCTATGACCTGTCTTTTTTCTAGTATATGGTTTATACTTTCCTAGCTCTTTGTATGTTTCATACTTTTGTTGGATATTGAACATTTTAGACAATAGGTAGTAATAACTCTAGATGCTGGTCTCCCACATGTGGGACTTGTTACTGTTAATTGCTTGTTATGTTTTTGGGATTGGCTGGACTATTTAAATGTCTATTTCTGACCCACCCTCCAACCCTACCCTTCCACTGACACCTCCCCTACAGTGTCAGACCTCTGATGTTGCTTGTCATGGGGCACAGTCCTGGGTAAACTCAATTCACAATCACCCTGGGATGATAGTGATTTTGGAAAAATTTTGTTTGTCAGTTTCCCTGACCACACCTAGATGTGGAGCTTCACTGATTGCCTGATTATTACTCTGTCATTTATAAAAAGGCCATGGAGGTATACATAGTTCCTGAGAACAGGGTTTGAGATTTGATCTCACCCCAGGCTCTCTCAGGCAAACTAGACAGCCTATAGTTTTACCTGTTCCTACAAAAGCCCTGCCAGTCATCTCTCAAAGGCCACTGCCACAACCTCCATTGGCTTTGAGAGCATCCATGGGCTTGAATTTATTCACTCTGTTGCAAATAAAATCAGTCTCTTTAAGAAGAGATTAGGAGCTCTTTGTCTCAAAGCCTCCTTTTCCCTACCAGGCAAAATAGCTGGAACACAACTCTGGGATATTGGAGCAATGGTCTGCTCCTCTCTGCACACTACTCTGACTTTTATTATTATTATTATTATTATTATTATTATTAGTTACCTATTTATAGTTTTAAAATTTTTAAAATACTTTTATTGGTACATTATAGTCTCACATCAAAATGTAGTTCATAGTGATAGTGTTTAAAAGTGGTGGTGGAGGTGGGGCATGGTGGCACATGCCTATAATCCCAGTACTTGGGAGGCTGAGACAGGAGGGTCACAGGTTTGAGGCCAGCCTTAGCAACTTAGCAAGATCCTCAGCAACTTAGTGAGACCCATTTTCAAATAAAAAGTAGAAAGGGCTGGGGTTGTAACTCAAAGGTAAATGCTCCTGGGTTCAATCCCCAGTACCAAAAAAATGAAAATGGGTGATAGAGTTGGGTTAGTTGCCTCAGGTCTGCTTGGCTTCTCTCCCCCAGTATGGAGAATCTACCTTGCAAGCTCCATCTCATGAGCAGGTGAAAGGGCAATCAGGCCTCAGATTTATGGTTATGCCATGTGGGGTTGAGGCTTTATCCTATGAGGAATCTGGAGAGAAGAAGGGAGACACACCTCTCACTTACTGCAGTCTGGAGTTTATCTTAGCTGTTGGTGGCTGGGGCAGGATGAGAGATGCTGATGTTCTGCCCATTCCCACATGGATCCTTCTGACTGGGAGATGGGGGAAGAGAAGCCCTGTGCTGACCACACCAGTCTAGCGTGGAGCTTCCATCATACTGAGTTGACTTTGGGGAGTAATGTCAGTTCAAATATCACAGACTTCCTGTTATTAGTGAATTTTAGTATCGTTTCTACAATAAGCAAATCTTTATTCACTGTATGTTTTTAGGTTGTGTGGTGCCTTGCCTACACATGGGGAAAGGGTGAAAGGGCTAACTGCCAATTAGCAAAAGGAAAGGGCCAATAAGATAAAAAGGAAACAAATGGGAAAACTGTGGCTTTAAATCTCAAAACTCTCTGATCCAACCTTCCCTGCCACAGTCAGCTGGGACCTCCCGCTGGACACTGGGAAGACACTGTCCATAGGACTGGGATCCCTGGGGACAGGGCTACTCCCAGGCTGCTGCAGCTGGCAGTGGCAGGGAGAACAGCAGATGGCCTCTACCCCTCCAACACTCGAAACTCCTGTTGGCATCCTGGAGCCTTTGGTGCGGCCCCCTTGCAGTTTGAGAAGCCCTGAGCACCAGGGGTGTTTGGATTCAGTGGGGACATCGATCCACAATCAAAGGAATTATGCTCACGCTCACTTCCCTCTGTCCTCCATTATCAACATTTGCAAAGTTTTCTATAAAAGAGCCACGTTCCTTCCCCTCAGAGCTGTCTCTCTACCAGACCCTGCCTCTCTGTCTCTCTCTCTCTCTCTCTCTCTCTCTCTTTTTCTCTCACAAATGGCCCCACATTCTTTGAACATATCTTTCCCTAAATAAACCTATCTGCATTTCTACTCTTGTCTTGGAAATTCTTTTCCAACCCACGTCCATAGCATGACAATATGGACATCAAAATTATTTAAAACTGAAGTTGAATATAGCACAAACATTAAAAGTTGAAGTTTGTGGTGAACAGCTAAAGCAGTACTTAGAACTTTACCAAAACACAAGCATTAGAAAAAAGAAAAATTAAAAACTGGGAAGGTAGTTATCTAATAAACACAAAATTTTAAAATAAGAGAATAAGTAAAACAGATGAGGCCGGAAATCAACAAAATAGGGGAAAACAACAAAAAGTAACTAAATCAATATAAACAACACCAAAAAGTTAGTTCCTTGAAAATAAATATGGCATAGACAAATCTATGGCAAATAAAGATCATGAATGAAAGAAAAGCCAATAATCAAAACATGAAATGAAGAGGAGAAACAACTGCCCCCCAAAATTGAAAAAGTAATAAAAGGAAGTTTTGTTTCTCCTCAGGATATAGAAAGACACAAGAACACATTGCTGCCACCTAACAATGAAAAGAAATCAAATAATCTGAAAAAATGTTACTTTTTACTTTTTGAACCTAAAGTTTATCTGAGGTTACAAAGAGACTGAATTCCAAAATTTCTAAGTCCTTCTCAGTAAAGGTGAGACCAATGCACTTTCATATTTGAATGGATCTGGAAAAAAGTGACAGCCATGAAGGATGGTGAGGAGAACAATAAAACTTTTAACAAATTACTAAAGGCCAAGTGTGGGCCAGCACATTAGATGAGAACACCTGAGAGCCCAGACACAAGATGTGTCTACACCCCTGACTGGATCCTTTCACAGTGTTCACACTTTATGTGTAACTGACATAATATGATGGGGAGGCAGTTAAAGATACACATTATAAGCTGGGCGTGGTGGCGCACGCTTGTAATCCCAGTACTTTGGGAGGCGGAGACCGGAGGATCTGGGTTCGCGGCCAGCCTCAGCTCTCGCGCTCTCTCTCTTTCTCTTTCCATAGTGAGGCCCTCCGCAACTTCGTGAGACCCGGTTTCAAAATAAAGCATAAAAAAATAGGGCCGGGGGCGTAGCGCGGAGGTAGAACGCCCCTGCGTTCAATTCCCGGTACCGCAAAAAAAAAAAAAAAAGATACACATTATAAGCTCTGGAAAACAATAAAATTATAAAAATAATTATCAATAATATGCCAATGATGGCTATAAAATGATAATTGAAAATGCTCAAATAATTTAAAAGAAGTCCTAAAAAGAATAAAAAGAAAAACAAAAACAGGTGCCACAATTAGAAAACAAACCAAAGTTAATAACTTTAAGCCTCATTATATAAATAACAGTTTTAAATTTAAGTATATTTTATACTTTTATTGGTGCATTATAGTCTCACATCATAATGTAGTTCATAGTGATAGTGACATACATGCACACAGCACTTGGTACATTTCCCCCAGCTCCCTCCCCAGTCCCCGCTCCCATACAGGGCATTGAGATTGACATTGGTATTCTCACATATGTACATAATGTCAATGGAAATGATTCCTTCATTGGTCCTTTCTCCCCATCTCCTTCTCCTAGACCACCTCCCTGGTTCCACTGGAGTTTTTCCTCCATTATCTGAAGTCCCTCTGGTATCCCGATTACTCTGAAGCTTCCACATATGAGAGAAAACATATGACCCTTCACTTTCTGTAACTGGCTAATCTGATTTAATATAATGCTTTCCAGATCCATCCATTTTCCTGCAGATGACATTATTTTATTCTTCTTTATTGCTGAGTAGAATTGCATTATGTGTATATCCCATAATTTTGTAATCCATTCATCTGTTGATGGACACCTAAGTTGGTTCCGTAATTTGGCTATTGTGAATTGTGCTGCTATAAACATGTATATGCATATATTACTATCATGTTCTGATTTCAGTTCCTTTGCAATAATACCCAGGAGTGGTATAGCTGGATCATATAGTGGATCCATTCCAAATTTTCTGAGGAATCTCCACTTTGATCTCCACAGCAGTTACAATAATTTGCAATCCTACCCACAGTATAGAAGAGTTCCTATTTCCCCACATCCTTGCCAGCATTAATTGGTGTTTGACTTCTTGATGATTGCCATTCTAATTGGGATTAGATGGAATCGCCGTGTAGTTTTGATTTGCATCTTCCTGATTGCCGATGATTTTGAACAATCTTTTCATGTATTTATTGACAATTTGTATCTCTTCTTTTGTGAACTGTTTAGATTAATTGCCCATTTCTTGATTGGGTTATTAGGGTTTTGTAGTGTTAAATCTTTTAAGTTCTTTGTATATTATAAATATTAGTCCTCTATCAGAGGAAGAGCTGGAAAAGATCTTCTCCCATTCTGTCGGCTCTCTCTTTAGACTTTTGATGGTTTCCTTTGGTGAGCAGAAGCTTTTTAGTTTAATCCCATACCATTTGTATATTCTTCTTTTAATTTGCTGAGCTTTGGGGGTCTTATGAGGAAGTATCTATTTGTTCCTATATGTTGGAATGTTGGACCTATGCCCTCCTCTAGTAACTTCAAAATCTCTGGTCTAATTTCCAAGTCTTTGATCCATCACGAGTTGAATCTTGTGCAGGGTGAGAGGAAGTGATTTAATTCCATTATTCTACAAAGGAATAATCAGTTTCCCAACACCATTGGTTGAAAAAGCTGTCTTTTTATCCAATATATGTGTTTGGCACCTTTATTGAAAATCAATTGGCTAGAACTGTGTGAATTTGTTTTTGTATCTTCTGTTTCATTCCATTGGACTGTGTGTCTGTTTTTGTGCTACTACCATGCTGTTTTTATAACTATATCTCTATGGTATAATTTGAAGTGAGGAATTGTGAAGCCTCCTGCATGGTTCTCATAGCTGAGAATTACTTTGGCTATTCTGGGTCTTTTGTTTCTCCATATGAAATTTAGGACTGATTTTTCTAAGTCTGTGAAGCATGACATTGGTATTTTGATAGGGATTGCATTGATTCTGTAGATCACTTTTGGTAGAATGGCCATTTTGATAATATTTATTCTGCCTATCCAAAAGCAAGGGAGAGCTTTCCATCTTCTAAGATCTTCTTCAATTTCTTTCTTTAATGCTTCATAATTTTCATTGTAGAGGTCTTTTACTTTCTTGGTTAGAATTATTCCTAGGTATTTTTTTCTTTGGGAGGTTATTGTGAATGGAATTGTTTTCTGGATATCTTTTTCAGTGGATTCATGGCTGACATATAAAAAAGCTATTGATATTTTTAGATTGATTTTGTATCCCACTATTTTGCTGAAGTTATTGATCAGCTCTAGAAGTCTTTGGTTGAGTTTTTTGGGTCTTCTCAATATAGGATCATGTAATCTGCAAATAGAGATAACTTCAGTTTTTCTTTTGCTATATGAATTCCTTTGATATCCTTCTCTTGCCATATTTTTCTGGCAAGAGTCTCAAGTACTATATTGAAAAGGAATGGTGATAACGGACATCCTTGCCTTGTTCTTTATTTTAAAAGGAATTCCCAGTTTTCCCCATTCAATATGATGTTGGCTTTGGGTTTATTGTATATTGCCTTAATGATTTTGAGATAATTTCCTTCTATTCTGATTTTCCACAGTGTTTTTTAACATGAATGGGTGTTGGATTTTGTCAAATGCTTTTAAGCATCTGTTGAGATGATCATGTGATTTTTGTCCTTAGTTGTATTTATGTGATGAATAAAATACATTGACTTGCATATGTTGAACCAACCTTGCATCCCTGGAATGAAACCAACTTGGTCATGGTGTACAGTTTTCTTGAAATGGTTTGGAATGCGTATTGCTAGTATTTTGTTTAGAAATTTTGCATCTCTGTTCATCAAGGTTATTGGTCTGTAATTTTCCTTTCTTGAGGGATCTTTATTCAATTTTGGTATTAAGGTGATACTGGCCTCATAGAAGGAGTTTGGAAGGATTCCATCTCTTTCTATTTCATGGAATATCTTGTGAAGTTTTGGGTTTAGTTCTTCTATAAAAATTTTGTAGAATTCAGCTGTGAACCATCTGGACCTGGGCTTTTTTTGGATGGAATGCTTTTTATTGTCTCTGTCTCTTTGCTTGCTATTGGTGGGTTTAGATTTTTTATATCTTCTTGGTTCAATCTTCTAGGTTGTATGTGTCTAGAAATCTATCAATTTCTTCTGTTTTCCAATTTATTGGAGCATTAATTTTCAAAATAGTTTCTGATGATCCTCTGGATTTCCTCACTGTCTGTGGGGATGTCTCTTTTTTCATTCTGATTTTAGTAATTTGGGTTGATTCTCTTTTATTTTAGTTAGGTTGGCTAATGGTTTATCAATCTTGTTAATCTTTTCAAAGAACCAGCTTTCTATTTTGTTTATCTTTTGTACTTTTTTGTTCTCTATTTCATTGATTTATGCTCTGATGTTAATGATCTTGTGCCTTCTACTGGCTTTGAGATTAGTCTGTTACTGTTTTTCAAGGTTCTTGAGGTGTGTAATAGGTTGTTTATTTGGTGACTTTCTGTTTTGTTGTTGTTTTTATGTAGGCTCTCAGTGTTATAAATTTTCCTCTTAAAACTGCCTTCAAAGTGTCCCATAGATTTTGGTATATTATGTCTCTATTTTTGGTTAATTCTAGGAATTTTTTAATTTCTCCCCTTATTTCTTCTATGGTCCTGTCCTCATTCAAAAGTGTATCATTTAGTCTTCTTGTATTTATGTAATTTCTTCTTTTGGTTTTAATGTTGTTGATTTCTATGTTCATTCCATTATGATCTGAAAAGATGCAGGGAATTATATTACATTTTTAAAAATATGCTGGTACTTGCTTTGTGGCCTAGAATGTGATCTACTTTGGAGAAGGTTTCGTGAGCAGTTGAGAATAATGTGTATTCAGCTGTTGTTGGTTGGAATATTCTATACATGCCTATTAGGTCTCTTTGGTTTATAGTGTTCTTTATTTCTGAAGAGTCTTTCGTCATTTTTAGCCTAGATGATCGATCTAGTAGTGTGAGTGATGTACTGAAGTCTTCCAATATTATTGTATTTGGGTCTATTTGAGACCTAATCTTTCAAAGAATTTGTTTAATTGAAATGGATACACCCACATTTGGGCCATAAATGTTTACTATCACTATATATTCTTGTTGGATTGTTCCTTCTATTAGTAAGAAGTGACTCACTTTGTCTCTTCTGATAAGATTTAGCTTAGAGTCTGCTTTGTTGGATATGAGTGTTGATACTCCTGCTTGTGTTTGGTATCCATTTCCTTTTCCATCCTTTCGCCTTTATTCTATGGATATCTTTGCTTGTAAGGTAAGTTTCTTGTAAGCAGCATATTGTTGGATTATGTTCTTTATTCCACATTGCCAGTCTATGCCTTCTAATTGGGGAGTTTAGACCTTTGAAATCCAGTGTTATTATTGAGAGATGATTTTTGTTTCTGATTATTTTGAATTATATTTTCCTTTTTATGTAGTGCTACTTCTACTTCACTTAGTTGCCCATCTGGTGGAATTTGCCCCTTCTGTAGTCTTGGTATTTACCTTTTTTTCTTCTGTGTGTTTTATTTTTTTCTCTAGTACCAGGTATTGGTATTCATGAATTCTTTTAGTTTCTGATTGTCTTGGAAGGTCTTTATTTCTCATTCAATTTTCAATGATATCTTTGCTGATTATAACAGTCTTGGTTGGAAGTTGTTTTCTTTCTGGTTCTGGAGTACATCATCCCAGATCCTCCTGGCTTTCCTGACTTGGTTTGAGAAATCTGGAGTGATTCTTATCATTTTGCCCCTAAATGTCACACATTCTTTTGTTCTTGATGAATTTAAGATTCTTTGACCTCTATGTTAGTCATTTTGATTATTATGTGGCATGAAGAAGTTCTTCTTTGATCTTATCTTGTTGGTGTTCTGAATGTCTCCTGTACATGGATGCCCATCTTTTTCTATGTTTGGTAAATTCTCTGATATTTTTCTGAAGAGGTTTCTAGTACCCTTGGTTTGTGCTTCTAGACTTTCTTCAATGACTGCCATCTGTAAGTTAGGTCATTTCATATTTTCCCATATGTCTTCAATATTCTAGTTATGTTTTGTATTGTCTTGTCTATATTGTTGACTGTATGGTCAGTTTTGAATGAGCTGTCTTCCAACAGTGACATTCTATTTTCCATGTGGTCTTGCCTGCCAGAGGTTGTTTCTATTAAGGTCTTTAATTCATATATTGACCCCTTCATTTCATTCAAAGCCTCTTTTTGGTTTTTACTTAGGGCCTCAGTTTCTCTATTCGTATGGTCTTTAATTTCCTGTACACTTTTTCTGATTTTGTTTCTGAGGCCTTTGATCATATTGAAAATCAAAATTCTGAATTCTTCTTCTGGCATTTTCTGCAGCTCATCTCAGTTTGGTTATTTCCCCTGGTTGTTGAGTTGTGGGAGCTTACTGTTTCTTCATTGATCTTCATTCTCATATTATCAGATTTCTCATGTTTCCATTTCTGTTGTCTTGGCATCCTCTTTCTCTTTGTTTGAGAGTCCTCTGTCTATTTGTTATCCCTTTATAATGAGGCTTGTGCTGAGGGTATATATTTGCCTCTAAAAGTCTGTCTCATATAACTCAAACTTTTGAGTTTTTCCTCCAGAGGCTCTTTAACAAGTTATAGCTCTTAGTCAGTACAGGCAACCAGGTGTCTTTGATTGGCTCCAGGTCACCGTGCTCTCCAGGCCCTAACTCAGTAGGGCCAGTGACTATGATGTTCCATTCAGAGACTGAGGTCTGATGGTTGGTATTTAATGCTCCACAGACACCATTGCAGCTCTGCTGGTTGTGAAACTGTAAAACCCTGCAGAATGCTGAACTCTGGCATCTGTAATCACTGGGCACAATCTCAGTAGGGCCAGAGATTACTATGTTCTGAGGTTGTGGCTCAGCTAGCTGAGCTTTGATGGCCCAGAGACACCACCATTGATCTGTTTGTTGTGATTGCATGGAGCCCTATGAGTCACTGCCATGTGTGCCTGCTAGGCACAAACTGTTGGCAGAGAGAGTATTGCATTCCCAGCTTGTAGCTGCAATCACTTGAACTCTTGCTGGCCCCTGACCTCCCTGCTTCCAGGGCCCAAGCTGTGGCAGTGAGAGATTGTACTGTACTGAACCAGGGGCTTGAGAGGCTCAGTTATGTAGCCCCTGGGGCACTGCTGCTTCTGTGGGAGGCTGTGATAATGTGAGGCTTTGTTGACCTCTGGCTTCAGTGCTTGTGTCATCCAAACACCACTGGGCAAGAGTCTTCGAAGTCTGCAGCATGGTTGGCTAAGTTATTTCAACCCACAGACACCACTACTGGCAGTCCTTTGCTGATTGTTGGAGACCCTGCAGGTGTGTGTTGAACTGCTGACTGTATGTCTTGCCTGCCCGAGTGTTCCTAGGGACTGTTTGCTAATTCACATTTCTGCTGTGACTGACTGTAGCCTCTGCCCCCACCTCTGACTGGATGATTTGCTAACTCACAGACCCCACAGGTCTGTTTAGTGCTGCACAAGTCCCTATAGCCACTCAGGCTCCCACTGGGACAGTTTGTAAACTCATGATCTTGAGGGGTGCCACTTGGATCCCTGCAGGAGGTGACAAGTTCACCTGCAGCCACAGGATTTCGCTGAGTGGTTTGGCTGGGTGATCTGGGGAGTTGAGTCTTGATGTATTCCACTATGGAGAGAAGAATGTAATTGCTTTTGATGATAGTTTTCTGCAGCCACAGGCTCAACAAGATCTGCTTCCTCTTTCCTGGAGTTGATCTCTGAGAGCCGCCAGTCCTGGCAGACACCAGTCCCAGAGAGAGCTTGCCAAGATGGCACCAACCTCTGCTCTCTACTCACCAGAGGAGACATGTGGAGCTCTTTTCAATCCTCTTTTCTCTGTGCTGCCTCCAATTCAACCATGTTTCAACTGTATTTCTTCTTCTGATTTCTGACAGCTTTTCTTCTTTTGCCAAGAAGCAGTCTTCCCACTAGTTGAGTTCTGAGTCTCAGAGTTACCAAAATGTGCTGTATTCCTCTATTCTGCCATCTTTAATCTCTCAAGTGTTCTAAATAATCAGTTAAAAGACAAAAAATTTCAGACTGCATATCAAATATGCAGACTTAGCTATATGCAATGCTTAAGAAATCTACTTTAAATATTAAGAGATAAATAGGTTAAAAGTTGAAGGGTAGAAAATCATATATGTCAATATTTATCCAAAAATATTTGATGAGGCTCTATATTAATATGGGACAAAGTAGACTCAGAACAATACCAGAGATAAAAAACACATTTATATGTATATGTACACACAAATATGCATTTAAGTTTATATGTACATAGAATTATTCAGGAAGTTACAGCAAAATTGAATGTGTATGCCAACTATAACAGAGCTTCAATAAATGAAGAAAAAATGAATACAACTTCAAAATAGATTAATTCACAATTGATGTTGAAGTCTTTAACACTTCTGTCTTAGGAATTGATAGACTATCTAGATAAAAAATAACAGTATGAATATAGAATATTTGAACATTATCAACATAATCCTTATTGAGTCTTATAGGATATTCTATTCAACAATAGCAAATACAGAATCTTTCCAATGCACATAGAACCTATATCAAGATAGACTCTACTCTGAAAAATAAAATACAAATTTAGAAGACTGAAATCAAGGAATGTCCTTTGATTATAACAAAATAAATCTAGAATATATGTGAGTAATCTCTAAATACTGGGAAATTAAACAATATACTTCTAAATACCCTGTTGGCCAAATTAAAACACACACATGCATACACAAACACACACACACACACACACACACACACACATACTCACACACACACTTAGAAAATATTTGAATTGCAAATACTTTGAAAACAAAACAGAAAGTATTATGAGTTGCAGTTATCATTGGTAAATCCACAGCTTTAGATGCTTATATTAGAAAAGAAGAAAGGTTTCAAGTCAAATGGGAAACATCTATAAATTTGATTAACATCTGATCATACTGATCAAGGAAAAAAAGCTCAAATTACTAAGATTAAGAGTGAAAGATTCCCTTAGAGAACCAAGAGACAGTGAAAGGATGACATGTGAATATTATCATAAGTAAACATGCCAATAAATTTGATAACATAGATGAAATAAATTATTGAAAGAGCCAACTGACAAAATTTACTAAAGAAGAAATAAGTACTTCCACATCCCTATATCTTTTAAAATATTGAACACAAAGTTAATAACCTTATACATAGTCAGGCCCAGACTTCATTAATCATAAGTTCTACATAATATTCAAAGAAGAAACAACCCAATTTTTACTCTAATAGTAAAGGAAAGCAAAAGATATATATATATTTTTCAACTCATTTTTTTCAGTTCAGCCTTACTTTGAAACTAAAAGCAGGCAGATATTACAAAAATAATAAGAAAAAGAAGAACAAAACTGCAGACCAATATTACCCATACACTTAGGTACAAAAGACCATCAGTACAACAGTAACCTCCACTCCGCATTGGATTGGTGGTCCCGACCTGTGGAATAAGACAAGAAAAAGTCATACAAAGCAGAAAACTTTGAAAATAAAAGGTAAAAATCTCTTTATTTGTAGACAATGATTTCATCAACATAGAAAGTCCTGAGGAATATACAAAGACCAGAGAAAATACATTGAATATAAAAATCAATTGTATTTGTAAATATTAGCATTGAAAAACTGTAAATTAAAATTTAAGACAAAATTATTTCCCAAGAAGTTTAAGAAACTGCATGGAATAGCAACAGTTTCTCCTTTTCTCACACATTCTGTCTCCTCTCAAAAATGTTTTATATTCTCAAAGTGAGTGAAAATGCATGGCACAAGTTCTTTTAAAAATAAATTGTCATAAAAAGATCATTTCACACTCAACTTGATATCCAGTGTACTACATATTCCCTGTGGATTCTTTAGAGTAAACGTAGGGGAGAAGCCCATTTTCACATTCTGTTACCTAAATTTCATATGAAATTACTTTTCTGATAAATTGATAGTGAAAATAACATACTGGTTGAGTTGTACAAAATATAGATTAATTTCCATTTTATGATTCTCTGTTAGAAATTCTCCTTTCCCAGACAACTTTAAGGATCTCTGCCTTGCTTTCTCGTGTCTCACAATGAATTTCATCTCCTTCAAGTGGCCTATCTCAAGAGAATTTGAATATGAATCACAGATTGATACAAAATATTTGCAGACAGCATATCCAATAAAGGACTGCTTTCCAAAATATGCGAAACCACCTTACAACTCAACAAGAAAACAAATAACTGGATTGTAAATGGAACAAAGACCTTAACAGTCACCTCATCAAATAAGATATGTGTATAACAAATAAGCACATAGAATGATGCTTCATGTCATATGTCATTAGGGAAATGCAGACCAAAATAACAATGAGATGCTACTGTACACCTCCTAGAACAGTCAAAATCCACAATCTAACAACACCAAACACTGATGAAAATGTGGTGTAAGAGGTATTCTTATTCAAGTAGGAACAAAAAATAGTACAGCTATTTTGGATGACAGTATGACATCTTAAAAGGATTAGCATAGCCTTACCATACTATCCAGCAAATATGTACCTTTGTTATTTACCAAAAGACTTACAAACATATGTCCACACAAACACCTGCACAGTGATATTAATAGCAGCTTTATTCATGATTTCAAGAACTGGATGCAACAAAAATGTCCTTCAGTACGTAAATGGATAAATAAACTGTGGTATATCTATACAATGGATTTTTTAGCACTAAAAAGAAATGAACTGCCATAAAAGATATAAAGGAACTTTAAATCCATATTACTAATGAAATAAATCAAGCTGAAAAGGGTATATACTGCCTGATTCCAACTCTATGATATTTTGGAAAAGGCAAAACTTTGAAGACAGTTAAATCAACAGTGATTTCAAAGGGTTAGAGGGAGAGATGAAAAGGAATGAATACATAGATCTTGGAAATTTAGGAGCAATGAAACTACTCTGTACAATACTATAATATTGAAGATATGACACACTTTTGTCCAAACCCACAGAATATACAACACCAAGAGTAAACCCTCTCATAAACTATGGACTTTGATAATAATGTGTTAATGAAGTCTCATCGATTGTAACAAACATACCATCCTGACAGAGGATGTTGATGCAGGAGGCTGTGAATGTGTGGGCAGCGGGAACATGGAAAATATCTGTCACTATCTCTCGGTTTTGTTGTGAATCTATAACTGATCTAAAAATATGTTTTAAGGGAAAAAGAACCAATATAGAAAGGTAATAAAAATTAAAACAAAACTTTCTTAGACACCATATCACAACCTCCCATTTTATTTTTATTTTTAAAGTACACATTGCTATCTGTAATGGCACACACACACACACACACACACACACACACACACACACACAGAGCTATGATGTTTATTACCTGATTCTGTATCTCCAGGTTTTATTATAATTCGTAGCACCTAGGAGTCACTTAATTATTGTTCTGAAATTCTAGAAAGTATCTATAAACCTATGTTTACAACTAGGTAATGAATTTCACTTTTTAAAATCTTTAATTCCCAATAAATAATTAAATGACCTTGTTAAAATCTTTGAGACAGTAATGGTATTCTTCAAGTTGTCAGTTAACTTCATAAATGGTTCTTTTTGTTGTAGGTAACATGTGAATTGAATAACAAGACTTGTTTATAGCACTTGTGTCAGGGAATCCTAAAGTTAATTAACTAAATTGGCTTAATTCCCTGTTTCTTATTTCCAAGGGATTCAAAAGTGACATTTAAAACTAAGATATCCTGTAACTCATTCTAGGCAGTATGTGATTATTTTGAGGTAAATGTAAACTCTTTCCCCTTCAGATGTTTCCTTCATCATTTCCTGAGATGAAATAGTGTAAAGAAATTTAATTAGTGAAACAATACAAACATTTCCACAGGTTACTGTTGAGCATTTGCATGGTGTAAAAGTGACAATAAGCAAGTGTTTGGCAAACATTTAGTGATCAATGAAGAATAATAATTGAGGCTATGTCAGGAAACAATAGAAATAATAAGCCATTACTCCCTTTGGAGCTCATGAGCGCTCAATGAATCACAAATCATAAATCACAAATGACCCACAGATTAGACAGATGATATTGAATATAATATTGTCATCAAAGTTCAAAGAAGTGGAAATCAAAAAACAGCAATGTATACACGGTTAGCCACATAAATATTCTTGAAGGGAAAAATAATCATAATTTGGCATACAGGAGGGTGATCATTTTTTCCCTGTGACATCTACCTTAAACAGGAAATGATTTCTTAAGAGAGATATTCCTCTCCTGATGACTTTAATCTGAGGAGAGAAACATCCATGGGTCTGTCAACCAGGGATTAGGGACAAGTGAGAGAGGTGCTACTTAGAACCTAGAACATCCACCTAGAAACTGATGGGAGATCATGGAATTCTGTTATCATGCCAATTAACTCAATATTTTACTAATTTCCCAAAGAATAAACACTTTTGTTATTAAAAGTATACTTTGACAAGCTTGTTGAAACAGCTTCTGAAGCCAACCTGTGTTGAACATTTACAGCTTTGGTGAAACACAATTGTGATAGCTCTGGGTGAGTTTTGTGTTTCTTCCTTCATAATGTTATTCTAATCTTAAAGGGCTTCAGGAAGTGTTAAATTACTAGGAGGGTAAAGCCACCATACCATTCTGTTTCTTCAGAAAATATAGATAGTCTTGTCAGTGTGGTGCCTGGAGAAAAGGATGGTTTTATGTACTTTCCATTATATTCCTGAGCCTGTTTTATTCTATACCTTGAGGTCCTTAGCTTGTAAAATTTATAGTTCTCTTCAAGAGTGGACTGGTGAAGATATTGTAGTCAATCTCCATTTTGAATTTATAAAATACATCTTTCCATGAAAGCCAGTTATATTCACATCTGCCATGTCTACCTCTCTGTACCTATATGAGAAAGGGCTTGTACTCTCCCCCATGTTTTCCTTAGTAAGAGTTCTGACTTAATGCCATCTTTTTTTCTTACACTGTAACCCCTCAAATTGTTTCCCTTTTAAGAAGTAATTATAGACATAGATTCTAGTAATTAAAATACTATACCCAGCCAGATGTGGTGGTATAAACCAGTATCTTGGGAGGCTAAGATAGAAGTATCTCAGATTTGAGGCTAGCCTCAGCACCTTAGTGAGACCCTTGACAACCTAGCAAGACTCTGTTTCAGAAAAAATAAAAAGTTTGGGGGTTTAGCTTGAAGGTAGACTGTTCCTGGGTTCAGTTCCCAATACCAAAAAAAAAAAAAAATACTATGCCCATTTTCCTCCCTTCCACTCTGTTAATTTAGGGATAGAGAAAAAAATACAATTTATCCTATTAGAATTCTAATAATGCAAATTTTAAAAGATTGTCCTTACCCCCTTTTCTAAGTTAGAATGGAAAGAATATTAGGTAATCAATCAAGACTTGGGTCACCTCATTGCAGGGGTTTTTTTTCCCTTATCAATGTGCCTCTTAGTTAATGGTTGAGTTAAAAATCTAGATTATAAAAACCACTTGTCAAAGGATGTATTTTAACATCTTTTTCAGAAATATTTTTAAAAGTTCTGCTTAATTATGCCTTAATGAACTGCCTCCCCCCAAGTCCTTACTCCTTGTTTTATATCTATTTTTCTTTTGTTGCTAATGCAACTAAATCAACCCATCATCCAGTGCTAGATATGACCTGAAATTACTTATTGATAGCCATTTCTGAAGACATTTCTTCTGAGGCTTTATTTATTTATTCATTTATTTTGGTGCTAGGGATTGAACCCAGAAGCATTCCACCCCTCCGAGCTAAACCTTCAACGCTATTTTATATTTTATTTGGAACAAGGGTCTTACTAAGTTGTTGAGAGCCTTGCTAAATTGTTGAGGTTGGCTTTGAACCCGCGATCCTCCTCTCTCAGCCTCTTGAGTACTGGGATTACAGGTATGTGCCATCACACTTGGATAAAAGGCTTTATTTTTATATGGTTTGAGAATAATTTTCCTTTGTGACAAATATCGAGACTATTGCTTTTGAGCTCAATGTTATAAAAAAAACCCCATGGAGACAGCTCAGATCTTGGCTTTAAATCTTTAGGAATCCCTTACATCTTCATGATGTTCCCCTTAGATCCTCTATAGGTTACCTATATATAGTTAATCTATGTTGTGTGTGTGTGTGTGTGTGTGTGTGTGTGTGTGTGTGTGTACATATGTGTGTATGTGAGACAATGGGATCCAACACTTTTGTGCTTTGGAATAAATAACTTTTAGCTTCAAGAAGCTAAACCTATAGTCACTCTACAGAAGACTAAACATAGGATTGTATTGATTGAGGTTGTAATGCTTCAGTCAAGGAAAAATTCTAATAGGATGGAAATACTGATGAGTTATTGAAATGGACTATTTGTAAAATCAATTTTCTAAGACTTTCGTGGATACTTCATGTAATTTGCCTTAGACATTTTCTTCTTTCTCTTTCCACTCTCCTCTCCCCATTCCAACTGGTACATTTCAGTGCCTGTTTGTACTTGTGTGATATGTCATGTTTCTCTTTGTTGAGGTTAATATTAAGCCTAGTTCAGGTGCTCAAGTCATCTAGTTTCCTTAACCCTTCATTCACAGATTCCCTTTTATTAAGGTTGAGTATGGATCCAATATGTTTATCCATCCTCCTAATTTCATCCTAGTAGTTCTTTAGCTCTTAATGACTTCTGGTCTTCATAACTGACATAGTAAGATGCCTGCTATTTTTTTTTTCTTTTCTAGGAAGCTAATGTATCATTATTTCTGTAAGTTAAACTAATCAATATCTGTGCTTGAAGCTGTGTTTGAATATTCTCATTTTCTATACTAGTTTCACTCCTATTTATTGCTTGAAGCCTGGGGGAAGAAAGTTCTAAGAAAAATGACAATTAAGGTGGGCAAGTTTCTCATTCAATAATTTTTGGTAGCTAAAATATTTCTACCAAATTTTTTCTTTTTCCTTAATCTCTGACTCTCTGCCCCCAGAAGAGGAAGGGTACAAAACTTCCAAAGCAAGTTAAAGAACTCTCAAGGAAAATCAGAGACTAGGTATTTAGGGTATTTCCCTCATGTAAAAGCCAATCAGTATGTGCCAACTGGCAATATTCTGCTGGTGTTCATAGCAAGCAAACTGATAAAGGACAAGAACAGAAATACGCAGCAAACAGAATCCAACCGCCAATGTGGCTCTCTTGTAAAATTCTGTGATATCACCAACAAATAATTACTGAGTAGTATTTGAAGAACTGTAGGCTGAGCATTTAGAAGGAGCAATGAAAAAAACACAAGTTTATAGATTTTATGTTCAGCTCTTTCATAATAAAATAAAATAATAAGAAGTTATAGATTGTATGCTCAGCTATTTCATAATAAGTTATCCTCAATTATAGCTGAACAAAACACTAGAGCACATTTAAAAATAAGATAATTAAGGTAATTCAGACTTGCAAAGTGACATCTACATTGACATTCAGACATTTACACAACTAATAAAATGAAGGCTTAGTGTTTGAACCCACTTCTGTCTGATGCCTAAGCCCATGATCTTTTTTATAAACAGCACAGCCCCCTTAATTAAAACTAATCAAAAGAATATGCTCTAAACCATATGCGGTTTAGTAAAAGAACAAGTTAATGAGCCATGAATTCACATACATGCAACATGGAATGTTGGACCAACAGACTGTATATACTACTAAAGATTCAAAAAATATTTTTAGATGTTACCTAATTAAGGAAGAGAGTATAAAGATACCTAAAAAATTGAGCTGACAAAATAAATAATAGAAAAGCAGGTCAGAATAAAGCCCAAGTTAGAGCATTTTGAAATTCTTAGAGGCCAAAATAACTGTCTCGCCACCTACCAGTATTATGAATATTTTATCCAACTATTTCTAGGCCTTCTTAAAGCTTAATCTTATTCCCCAAACCATTTTCAGAATAGAAATTTGGAAACATGTGTGTAGCATTTATTTAAAGTCACAACTTCTAAGTATAAAAACTGTGCTATTTTAACATTGCCTATAGCATTAAACACTTCCTTTGCTAAAAGGAGAATGGTAAGAATCAATGGTTGCAAATGACTACTGATAAAAGGCCTCTTCCTTCATCAGCTTTTCTTAATTAAAAACATGTTAGCAAAAAAATGTATATGTGCTGGCAGAACTTCATTAGGGGCTGGGGCTGGCAGTTTTGTTATCTGACTGCTATTAGAAATTTTACATTTGCACGAGAATAAGAACTTAAAGTAAAATTAGTTAGCATTTTCTACAAGTCCTGCATAGTTTACAAAGACTTCTGAATTCTATAGATCACGAAACTTATATTTAAACCAGCATCTGCTACTTTCTCCTAACCCCGAGCCCTATTAGGCTAAGAAAAGGAATTGACAGTTGACCTCTTTGTATTTTTCTGTCAGTATTATCAAAAACAGAATCACATTTAGAACACTAAAAGCATGGAAGTTTGAACTTTCGCAAAAGTTCATCAGTTTGAAAAAGACACAGCTTGGGTGGATTTATAACATATAATGTATATATGCATCATCAACCTCTTCTTCCACATTCCATTTGGTTATCTATTTTCTTCACATGTTGTTTTTTTTTAATTTGTTTCTTGGTTGGATTATATTTTTAAGTCTCTAATTGAAGGGGCCACCTGTGGATGGTGCCTTCTGTCTGCTAAGATTGCCTTGAAAAATCTTTGTTCCTCCTCAATTCGAGTTTCATGCAATTTTACCGGTCTCAATTCTTTTATTTCCACTGACAAATGTAGGCCCCCAGACAGAATCAAAAGTATATTTCAACATACATAGAAATCTCTGAGGTTATTTAACAAAAATGCAGCAATGTGTTAAGAAAAAGACACTTGTGATCTATTTTTTACTTCTAACAAAAATGATTTATTATACTTTTATTGGTGCATTGTTATTATACATCATAGTGAGGTTCAAAGTGATACAAACATAGATGCACACAGCACTTGTTATGTTTCCTTTGCATGCCACCCTGATACCCCACCTACCTCCCTGTACATGTTAGTGAGATTGGTAGTGATACCTCCATGTATGGACATAACATTAATTGAACTGTTTCTTCCTTGATCCTCCTTTTTCTCCTCTCCACCTTCCTCCCCTAATACCCTTCCATTATTATATTGGTCTCTTTCCCCATTTATCTAAAGTCCCTTTTGTTTTCTATTTTCTCTCTAGCTTCCACATATTAAAGAAAACATATGACCCTGGACTAAGTAGAAGAGCTGACATAGTTAAGGAGAAGACTGAGAATCTGATAGAATCTCAGAGATCCAGAACCATTTAAGTGGTCAAGGTAGGTCTGTTGAGAAAATCCTAGGCCTAGCCGGGCGTGGTGGCGCACGCTTGTAATCCCAGTACTTTGGGAGGTGAAGACCGGAGGATCCGGGTTCGCGGCCAGCCTCAGCTCTCAATTTCTCTCTCTCTCTCTCTCTCTCTCTCTCTCTCTCTCTCTCCTCTCTCTCTCTCTCTCCTTACTGAGGCCCTCCACAACTTTGTGAGACCCGGTTTCAAAATAAAGTATAAAAACATAGGGC